>JAVJIF010011691.1:0-84102 GCA_038442645.1 Agave tequilana | reverse complement strand
TCAAAAGCTCAACTTGACGTCCGATGTTCTCAACGGCGATCTTATTGTTGATGAGGTCCATTTGACCCCGGTTAGTGGGTTTGTACTACAAAGAAGAAGGCTGAGCTCGAGAGCTCATTTGGATGGACTACGAGAGGCTTAATTTCTTGGTCGGGGTATGTAGACAGTCGTAATGGTGTGCAGCCTGTTTGATGGTGCAGCTCGTATGAGGATATTTGGGCTCTCGAGAATTGGCAGCGGTAAGCTGCAAATTTGGATTTCACGTAGGTGAAGAGTTGTGATTTCGATGAGCATTTGATCTTCCTGTAAGAAGATAGTTGAGCTTGCATAAGGAGGCGTGCATCCAGTTTGCTGAGTTGAAGTTGATTTTTTGGGTGTGTTCTAATCAGATTTAGTTGGACCATCTTGAAGACATTTAGATTGGTGTTCCAGTCAGTTGTTGAGTCATTGTTGGCTCATGTTGGGTTCTTCTTGACGTCATTTGGAATGGTGTCCCATTTAGTTGTTGAAATGAAGACATGTTCGTTGGTCTGCTCATATTGTATTGTTTCTCTTTAGTGAAGTGTTGGGAAGGCATGAACGGTGCATTCCTTTTGGTTTAACTGAACTGAAAAATTTGATGTCGTTACAATTGATATTGGAGATTGGAGAGAGTTGCCTGAGGGGACGACAAACTCAATTTGGATTGATTTCGGATCAATCATTTGGATTCATTGTGATCATTTGAAATCAATTGTAACTTTGTATTGGGATTCGTCAGAATCGTATGGAGAGTCAACATCCGCGTTTGGTCTGCTTAGCAGAGATCGTGTGTCAATCTCAGAATGGAGATCGTGTGTCGATTTCGTGGCAGAGATCTTGTGTCCGATCGCGGAGCGTTGTTGGATTCATTGATATTCGGCTCGGATTTTGAAAATCTTCACTAAGGTAGAGAATTTTAGAGATAAGATCAAAATCTAGACGATAGAGTTTTTTAACTCTTGTTGGGGGGGGGGGGGGGGGGGAGAGAGGGAGAGAGAGAGAGGGGTGGAGAGAGAGAGAGAGAAGGAGATTGATGGTGCAAAAAATCAATAGAAGCAAGTAGGACATCAGAACGGTCGACGGGCGGTCGACCATTGTGCAAATATGTGCACGTTGTGTAATGTCAGTCGACTGGTCGGTTGACCGACCCACTCTCTAGAATTTAACAGAGTAGGGGATGCAGGCGGTCGACCGAGCGGTAAACTGCCTCACTTTTTATTGTTTAATAGAGAGTAGATGTGCTTGCGTTGGTCAACCTGCACTCGCGTTCTGACAGCAGATGGAGCCGAACCCATTGGGTTTTTTTCCTTCTCTCTCCTAGCTATAAATAGAGGACCTACGTATATGTAATATACAACTCAATCAATCCATTTGCAAATGAAAGAGAGATTGAATGCCAGAATGCTTGGCTGCCCCCGGGCCATACGTTGTCAGCGAAAGCCTTGGCCTTGTTAGGCTGCGCAGCGTTGTGAACCCAGATATTTTCATATATCGGAAAGGCTACCGTCTCGTCCATTCGAACGAACATGAAGTTGGAGGGAGAGGGCTTCGGTCGGGTCTCCAACGGGAGATCGAAGAAGGTGCGCATCGCCTTGAGCACCTCCTCCTGAGATCTAGGCTGGTGATCTTGCTGTCCTCGACCGCCATGCACCCGTACGTCTCCAGGGCCTCGCACACGCGCTGGCTCTTCGCCTTCCATTCCTCGCTCCCTCGCTCCAGAGTTTTGGGATCACTGGTCAGATCCTGGCAAGGGATCGATCTTGCAGCTGCAGCCATTCAACAATTGGTTTGTTGGAGCTGATTCTCAACTTCACAGTTCCAATAGTGAGGGATCTAATTTTTCTTTGATTCATTTTGTTGCACAATCTCTCTCACAAATTGATTGTAATTTTTTGGTTGAAAGGAATTGTATTTTTCACCCTCAAAACTTGAAAACAGAGGAGGGGTGAGAGGATGTATTGTATGGGTAACGATGGCACTGGAAAAAGAAGACATTAATAGTGCCCAGGTTGCGGCTGTCAGTGTCGACTCCTAGATTGCGAGCAGGCTGCCATTATTGAGAACTAAGTGGTGGGATTACGAAGAAATATAAGGTAGACACACCTGTTGAGAATCTTTGAGATCTATTTCTTAATAACACATGCAATTATAATAATTTATTAACTTACTTTCAGTAATACTAAGTATGAATTTCTTACATAAATATTTTCTCAAATGATAAATTAAGAAGGAAAAAAAAAGTTGATTTAGGGTTAGCAGTCGTGAAGCACTGACTTAGAATAGAAGACAATAAGACCCGTCTCTTCGTCTAGATGTTAAATCGGTTCCGTCTCCTATCAGTAAAAGTCTCCTCGGTAGATCATCAGCATTTGCCCTTGGACGAAAGAGCAAGCCTCTGCTCAGATGAGAAATTGTTGCCGAAAGAAATAGAGAACCAAAATTCGATGTAGAAATCTCCAGAAAATAGTGTAGAGAAAGAATAGACTTCTTGCAGAAATTTTTAACGGAAGGAGAGAAAGTAGAATAGAGATATATTCCTTGCGTGTAGAATGAATGAGAGAGAGAGAGAGAGAGGCTCCTTTTATAGGCCCAAGACACCCCCCTAATAAACAACAAAAAAAAATTATGAGATTAAATGTTGAAACGGTCATGAAATAAATGATAATTTAAATCAAATAATAAATGAAATTAAAACCCGGTTTTTAAAAGAGATCAAGTCTTAATTGGTGATCAGCCAATTAAGATGAGAGAACGTCTCCACGTTTTTAACATGAAGTGACATGGTGTTTGGTTCAAAACACCAAACACCAAAACTAAAACTTGATTTTCTCAATAAATTTTCAACAACAGGAAGATAAACTAGATTACTAATTTAATTTGAGTACAAGCACTCTCTCTCTCTAGTTTAATTACTTCACCCACGTTACACCATACCTACAAACTACAAACTTCTTATGATTACTTGACTTGCTTCTCATTGCAACAGTTCATATCCAAACACCGGAAAAGTTACTAACATGGGTGGAAGTAAGGAAATGGAGAAGTATAATTGCTCACTTCCCTATCTATCCAAACACCGAAAAGTAAAATAAGAAAACCACTTTTCCTTTTCTCTTCTCTCTTTTACACAACCATTTCCTTACTTCCAGAGTACTACAATTAATTTTGTGGTCATATAAATCTCATTTGTAATAAGTTGTAACACAAAATAGTTAATTTTTTGATCATATAAATCTCACTTGCATTCTAATTATAGTCCATTTTTTATTTTTCTTAATTAATTTTTATTTAATATTATTTTGCGGTCAACTTTATGGTCAACTTTTCACTTCCACTTCCACATTACCATCCAAACACCGGAAAAGACATAACATTTTTCAAACCACACTTCCCAACAACATCCAAACACCGGAAAAACTTACTAACCTATTCCCAGTTCCAAAGGGAACTATTACCACTTCCTCACTTCTTCACTTCCTCACTTCCACCCTTAACCAAACAGGCCCTATAGGTATTACAAATTTCTATTTCACCTGCCCATACAAATAAATTTCACATGATACATAACTTGTTTATTTTATTCACTAATAACCTACTTACCTAGCCCATCCTTTTTGACAACAAGATCCATATGTTACACAGCAATCTTCTAGAAACTCTTCATGTTACATGATTATCTTCTAGAAACTTTAATTAAGTGATGATGATGTTTAACACTCCTCCTCAGCATCAACTTCTATTGTTATCAGACCAAGTTGTCTCTTAAATTGTGAAAATTTTACAGCGCCGAGTTCTTGGTAAAAATGTCTGCCACCTGTTCGTCAATTCTGATTGGCGTCATCACGATTTCTTCTTGAAGCACCTTCTTCTAAGAAAGTTATGGTGTACTTCGATGTCACTACAACAATATATAGATTAAAAGGCACCACAATTCATGTGTTTTTTTAACAAAAATGACGTTAAAAATTAATTATAAATGTAGGTTAATCAAAATCGATTTTAATTACACTTTTTAATGTCAGTTCTTGAGAACCGACATCAAATCATATGGTTTAAACGTCAATTCCAGGGGACTGACGTTAAAACAAGAGATTTAATGTCGGTTCTTCTGTGGAACTGACGTTAAATCTCAGGGATTTAACATCGGTTCCAATCAGAAACGACGTTAAATCTCCCACCCCCAAAAAAGTCCTTCCCCCTCAACTGCCTCTCTCTCTCTCTCTCTCTCTCTCTCTCTCTCTCTCTCAAATCTCCCCTCCGCTGCTCCCTCGGCCAACGAGCCATCCCTCTCTCTTCCCCCCAAGCCCAGAATCTCTCATCGTCGCCTCTCTCTATACCAGCTGCCTCTCACTCTCCCCCTCCCAAAAAAAAAAAAAGATCTCCCACCGCTCATGCCCCTCCTGTCGCCCTCTTTACTCTCCGGCGAGCCCCTTCGCCCCCCATCTCTCCGGCGAGCCTCCCCCGCCCCTCTCTCTCCCTCCAAGAATCTCCCCTTGCCCTCCCGTGCACACCGCCCTCTCTAGCAAGGCCCCAGCCCCTCTCTCACCTCCGGCGAGCCCCCTTGCCAAGGCCCCTCTTGCGACCCCTAACTTACCCCAACTTTGAGGTATCGCTTTTCCCTATATTTTCATATTTTGCCTAAAGAAAATGCTAGTGTAGAAAATTTTCTAAAATTGCTTTGGTGCTAAATTGGTGAAATTAGTGAAATTTTACATGATGTATATGTTCATGATGAGCATGTGTAGCATGGGTGCGTGTTGCATGGTCTGCATGATGTGCATGTGGTTGTGGTGGTGTGTGAGCATGATGATGTATGTGTGAAACATGAAGTTTCCCTTGAGTTTGCCTATTTGAAAATATAGCTTCTAATCTAGCCTTATCAAATTCACACTTTTTCAAAATAATTGTCAAAGTATTTATCTTAGTTTTCAGCAATGAAATTTCATTCTCATCAAAACAAGAAAATTTAACTTTGCAAGAAATCTTGTAAGACTCAAAATCTTTTGAGTGTTTTCAAGAAAATAAAACGTTCTTTTTCTTTTGAAACAACAAGTAATTGATCTTGCAAAACCTCATTTTCTTTCTTTGTTTTCAAAAATTTATTCTTGAGAGAATCATACTTGTTAGAAAGCTCTCCAAGTTTGTCCATGGTCAATCACAATCTTCTAGATAGGATTCCGGATATATCTTAGGTGTGTTTTTATTAGCCATGAAACACACATTTGTCGTGTCCACTTCCTCTTCGGATTCGCTCTCTGAGTCCTATGTAGCTTTCCAGGCTTTCTTCTTGAATGGCTTCTTAGAGGTAGAAGGTTTTCTTCTTGGTCTCCCGGCATTCAGCAATAACATGACCCAGTTTCGGGAATTGGAGCAAACTATCTTCCTTTCCTTCTTCTGTTATCATCTTTTTCTATTTTTAAACTTAGCCTTATTGTACATCCTCCTTACATTCTTTACTAGGAGGGAAAGATATCATCATCTTCTTCTTATTCTTCTTCATCTTCGTCGGAGATGGCATGTATAGATTTGAAGGCAAGAATATTCTTCTTTTGAGGTGCCTTCTTCTCTAGCTTTTTTCCATCTCATGGGTATTAAGGTTGCCAATAAGACCAATGACCCCATCTCTTCTTTGTCATTAAGCTCCTTCAATGTAGTTGCCTTGACTTCCCATGAAGTTGGAATAGCCTGGATAACCCTTCTCACCTTTTAGTCATTGCCAATTTCATCACCTAAGGAAGCTCTTACTATTTGTGATTTTAGTGAATTTGATAGCCTTGTCATCAATAGATTCAT
Organism: Agave tequilana; assembly: GCA_038442645.1. Classification (NCBI taxonomy): domain Eukaryota; kingdom Viridiplantae; phylum Streptophyta; class Magnoliopsida; order Asparagales; family Asparagaceae; genus Agave; species Agave tequilana. Next base: position 78,288 of record JAVJIF010011691.1, on the reverse strand, counting down.
TCTTATTCATTGACAAATTCTCAAATGGGAACGCTTGAGATCTATCTTAACTCTAGTGACTTGTGATGTCCTTTATGAGTAACAACCAAATGTAACCAAATATCATGGCGGATTTGTAATGTATAACCCTAGCAATATCATCATCATTTAATGCTTGAAGTAAAGCATAATGTGCCTTATCTTTAGCATCAAACTCCTTGATGGTAATATCGGACAAAATGTCCTCATCACCATCAGGTACACTAAATGGTTGGTCATCGCCTTTGAAACTCGACTTCTTAGAGATTACAAAATATGATCATCTTAACTTTCTATATGAAAAAATTAAGGCCATCAAACTTGAGAGGAGACTTGATACGATCGGCCATGGATGCAAGCGTGTAAGATGAACAAGTAATGCAAATGAATGATTAGCAAGAGGGGTCTCTCTAAGATGTTTAAACTAAAATCTAAAGTCCAAGGGTCTGATACCAATTAAAAATCACCTAGAGGGGGTGAATAGGCGATAATGCTAACCTAATACAAAATGCAACAATATAAAACAAACAATCCAAACGGTCAACTCAAAATAAGAAGCGAAGCCGAATTCCTAATTAAGGCCTCTAGAACTTCTAATCTTAATTCCTCTAAATAAGAGTTGAGGTGCACAATTGTCTTCTTACTTGTATGAGGAAAAATCAATAATTCAATAATCAATAGCAATGAGTAGCGCAAATGCAATATGATAGTAAGAATGAAAATAGCAAGAATGAAAATAGCAAGTATGAGAACAAGTAGAACAAATGTAAATGGGAGCAAGAATAAGAGACAAAATACAAGTCGTTTGTTTCAAAGTTCAAACAACTTTCTCTACGTCCCTGCCTTCACCACGTGAAGGATTTCACTATCCACTAAAGATCAGCATAAAGGCACATCAATTATAAGGTCTACTCAAGACTCAGAATATACAACTTCAACTCTCAATCCTCTACACAAGAGATATCACTAAGCCAATTGAGGTTCACAAACTCTTGGCAACTGCAAAGGTCTCTCTTTACAACTTCTAGAGTTTTTAATGGAGAAATAAAGCTCAAGAAGTTTTGTGAGAGAAATTCTGTGGAGAAAACAGAATTTAAAAGCTGAAAACTTTAGAAAATGATTGAGAAGAGCACTTGAAGACTTGAAAATAAAAACTTGATTTTTCTTGAAAGTTAGATCTCAAAAACTTGAATAAAACTTATTCAAACTTGTTAACTCTCCTTCTCAAATAACTCATATATATATATATATATATATATATATATATATATATATATATATAGTGAGTTGATCCTCTAAGAACGGTTCTCACAAATTCATGTGAGAACTTTCACGTGGGCCGTCGGATCTGATAGAGATCTAGTTTTATTGATTTGATCTATCAGATCCGACGACCCACGTGAAAGTTCTCACAGAAATCCGTGAGAACCGTTCTTAGAGAATCAGCTCCCTATATATATATATTATAATATATATATATATATATATATATATATATAGGCAATAGGTAAATACAATTAGAAGAGAGTTCTGGCCTTAATCCAGGCCCAAAAAAGCAAAGATAACCGTTAAAAGAAAGTCAGAAAACTGATATTTTTGAAAAAATAAAACGTTACTGTATCAGAATCATGAGATCGGTCGACCGGCCAGTCGAGCTAATCAAAAACTAACCGTTACAGGTCATCGGTCAACCGGGCGGTCGGCCAAAAAATACAGCGAGTCTTGACAAGAGTTTGGTCGACCGGTCGGTCGGCCGACAGGCCAAACAGAAATAACTAGCTAAAGTATGGTCGACCGACCCATGTGCATACGTATAAGTATATCACTATGCACAATCAATCAACCGGACGGTCGATCGGGCCAGTGTACAAAACACTGAACACAAAAGTGATCGACTAGGCAGTCGATCATCCAAGCCCAAAAGTCAAAGAAAACTTCTGTTTGAAATTGAACTAATTTTTGAATAATTTATATATGTTAAAAAAGTATTTTGTCAATATATGACTATTAGAAACATGTATATAACTGGTTATAAAAGTATGAGAAAATATTGACATGTTTTGATAAATATTTTGAAAAACATGTTTAAATACCAAAAACCAAAAACTTGATTTTGAAATATTGTGTGTGTGTATAGTTCTTCTTGAGCTTCAATTTAACACCAAAACTTAAACATTCTAAGATCTTACATAGGTTACGTTATCTTTAAGTCTTCATCAAGAGGGCTTCTCTAAGATCCATGCTTTTGATCGTCTGAGGTTGAATCGCTTCATTGAATCAACGTGATCACTGCAAACCTTCCTTATGAGAAAGAATAAGACATCTTCCAATCTTTTGAACCCTGTAAGCTTATAAATATTAGAACTTGATTAGTACCAAATAACTTCATGCAGTTTGTAATCATCAAAACAAAACTGGGGAGTGTACCCTTGGGCCAACACTATCGCCTCTCATCGCGATCTGAACTATTCATGATGGATGAACAACAAATGACCAAATACATCAGCAGGTTAAAATACCCTATCCAAGAACGCGTGACGTGTTCTCCGTTGATGAAGTCCACAACAAGGCCATGAGATTGAGTGATGGGGACATCGCTCCAGGATTGCGATTCTACACCAGGAGGCGTCGTCGCACACTTTCAGTTTGGTTCGATTAGAGCTGGGAAATTCAAGTGACATTAGGCTGCTCGTTTTAGTATTTTTCCTTGTATTGTTTTTTTATTTATTTGGTAGTTTTCTTTTAGTCCCATATCGGTTGTAATGGGATCTTTCCGTTGATGTAGGTCTATTTAAGGCCAAGACTGGTATTGTTATTGACATTTTTTAGAATGAATGAAAATTGCTTTTAAGCTTTATAGCCTGTGTGCTATGGGTGAGAAACCCTAGGGAGAGAATCTCGTCCGGTTCCCCATCATCTTGGAATCAGAGCTTAATTCCTGAATTCTTCTAAAGCACAACACAACAAAATTTTCCCACCAAGTATTAAACAAACCCTACTTTTCTCTCTTCTTCTCACCAATCAACGCCGCAAAAAAAACTGCTTCTCAAAAAAAATCCACCGCCTCCATCCTCCTCCATTTAAACGACCCAATCTCCTTCCTCTCTACCAGAAAAGGAGCAAGCGACCCGATCTCCTTCTCCTCAAGGCCAATGACGATGCCAAGCGCTCACGGCTCGCCTCCACACCTCAGATCCCCGACGGCGCATCCCCTTCACGACCTCTTCACGGCTGTCCTCGCGAGCCGACGTCGACGCTTCGATCAACACCAAGTCTTCAAATCGACGCTCCAGCGAACCCTAATTTTCATCTAGGGCTTCAAATCAAGGCTGAGACCTCCTCCACAGCCCTCCGGCGAACCTGATTACTCATCCGGGGCCTCCTCCAAATTCTCCTGCAAACGGACCTTCTCACATCTCTGCCCCCTTCTGCCCCCTGTGGAAATCCAACGTTCGTCATCAACATCCTTCTCGCGTCGCGCTTCAAGATCAGAGCACGATCGTGGTTCGATCGATATCTGACACCATCCAAACCAGATCTGCATCACGGCGACATCTTCTTCCTCGTGTTCACCAACGAACACAGCAACACCACGGGCCTTCCTCGTCTTCAGCGGCATCTTCGACAACATCAACTCATATCCGACGCTCTCCCCTCTCTCGCAAGCTCATCTTCGTGCTACTAGATCTGATCACAATCTTGTCCATCCTGACGGCGATCAAGTAGAGGCGTCCAAGCGATCAGGCGACAGGATCAGGCCGGAGATTTACTCTCACGCGAGTTTTGGGCTCAGTTGCTGTTACAGACCTGTTTTTTTTAAATAAAAAAAATCAGATCTGAATTGGGTTTTGATTTGAGATTAATTCCAATTGATTTGGATTCCTTTCACAAAGTCACTACTTCAATTGACCTGAGCTCTTCCCACCAGAGCTTTCCCCCGTCCTCTTCTCAACTTCAAAGAGGAGCAGAGAGATCTTAATGCTGTATTTGAGTTGGTGGGGTTAGCACGACTGATCCGTGAGCTACAGTCCGAAGCCTGAAGTAGTCTCAAGCACGCTAGTGCATTTCTGAGTGACCAGGATCAAATTGGGACTCTTTTCCGACTATCTAGGTAATCAGTATTCAGGTATAGATTTCTTGCACTGAAATTTGGGTACTACTTTAAATTCTGTCATCATACTTTCGTCAATTAACTGCCATCCATAAATAGTGAGCGTGTGTATCTGCTTTGCCTTTTATTTGCGTCATCTTACTATTAATTTTTTTAGGGACTGCTAATACACAGTGGAGATCGACAGTTGCATAGAATTAATAATTTACAAAATATTGAGGTCTAAACTGTAAATTCTTTTTACAACACAGTCTTTATTTTATACTCTTGAGCTTGCTAACAAATTCATTCGCCTATTGTGCGCTTTACTTTACTGAATCGTTGCTGATCCTCCTCATTTTCTGCATCATCCTGCACGATTGCATTAGAATTTGTTAGTGGCATATAGAAATTAATAGGTTGTATTCATTATCATATATATTAAAAAAACAATATCATCATAAATTTAGCATTTTAAAAAAAAAAGAGAAAAAGAAAGAAAGAAAAGTAACTGTGCATGCGTACTCGTAGTGGTAAAGTCTACGACCGAGTTGAACTCAATACAAACATGGATCCCAATGCTTCTTCGTCTAGTATCACCTAACCAACAGATTACATGACTCTTGAAATTCTCAAAACTCTTGAGGAAATTAAAGCTCAAATGAACATCTTAGGACAGAGAATGGATAGGTTGGAGGTGGAACGACATGATGGAGGTCATAATGAAGAGCGTCACCTTAATAACCGCCGAGAGGAGAGAAACAATATGAATTATAATCGATACGATGAGGATGAATGGTACTTGAAAAACATCAAAGTGGACGTATCGAACTTTGACGGCCGCTTAGACCCACAATATTATCTTGATTGGGTAATGAGTCTAGAGCGTTTACTTCAAGTGGTACGAGATGTCCCTGTTGGCCAAAGGCCTTCACCCTAGTTTTGATGATGATTAACTCATGTAGTTATGTTTACTAATAATCTTGTGATTTTAGTTACAGATCATTAATCAAGATATTAGTTGGTGATTAGCTTCAACAAAGGTGTTAGAAGCTTTTCATGGTGATTTCAGGGCAAAGCTTCAAGATCACACATTGCCTAACCCATGGATGGAGTTTTGGATCGGGTCTACTTGAAGATGGAGATCGTCAAGAAGACTTAGGTATCCTAGTTTAGATAGTGTGGTTTTTAGATCATTTGTAAAACTTAGTATAGTTGATATGCTCAAGTGCACTAACACACACGTTTATGGTTTGGATTTGGTTTTCATGAATAGTTTAGATCAAAACAAGTTTAAATAGTTTTTATGTATATTAGATGTGTTCAATATACATACATGCTTCATTTCTTAAACAAAACTTATTTTGATATGACTATTCATAAGTTTTAGGAATATTCAGATTTCCTATTGTGAAAATCAAGTTTGATAAAATATAAGTGTTGGTTTTTGATAAAATTTACAAGACTCAAAAATGAATTGATATGTTGATATATGTCTTGAAATTGTTATCACAAGTTTGTGTTCAATACAAAATTGTTAAATAAGTTTTATAGAATTTCAGAAAAGATAAAAGATTTTCAAAAAATATTTTAACATGTGTTTCTGACCAGGTTTGTGTTGACAGGCCAGGTCGGTCGACCGTACGGGTCGACCGCACCAAGGGCCGGTCGACCCGTGGGGTCGCCGACGTGCACAAGTCTTGTGCACGTCTGGCAGGCACAAATTCGGTCGACCGTCAGGGTCGACCGGGTCTGAGAGCACTGCTCTCTGTTTGTTTGGGTCGACCGTGCCGGTCGACCGTGTTTGCCCAACAGTCACATTTCTGACCGTTGGCGGTCGACCGGGGCCGGTCGACCGTTAGCTGTCAGGCTGCCACATCAGCCTAACAGCTAGTTTTTCTGATGGGCCTATATAAAACCCATTTCTTTGGGATTTTGCCCAAGATTTTTAGAGCTAATTTTCCCTACTCTCTGGTTTTAAAAAGAAGTTTTTTAAAAGAGTTTAAAGAGCAAAAAGATTTCATCTTATTGTTTTGGGTTTTTGAAAAATCAAAGAGAACTAGGGTTTGGGATATTGTATTGGTTTTCATTTTCTATCATTTACAAGAGATTTCCCAAGTAGTTTTTCTTTGTTGCTTGTTTCCAAAAACACCTTGATTCCACACTTGGGCTATCACCTATCCTACTCTATTAGGATCATTGTTTGTGGGGAAAAGAGAAGTGTTTGAGGTTAAGCCCTTGATGTAAACCCTCCTTTATTTGTGTATCCCTTTGGTAGAGGTTGATCGGAGTGGTGTTTGGATCCCTCTTCGGTAGAGGTGATTGTGTTTGTATTGGCTACGGGCCTTATCCCCTTCGGTAGAGGTGGATTGTGGTTGTATAGCCTCGGTAGTTTTGTAAGGTTGAGAGAGGAGTTCGGTACTCCTATAGTGGATTGGAAATCCTACACGTGGTGTAGGCGGGGATGTAGAGCTAGGGGCTCGAACCTCGAAACATATCTTATTGTTAGCGTTTGATCCACTTGTCTCTCTAACTCTCTCTTTACTTTGTGCATAGCATCATTCATTATTCATATCATACATTGCTTGCATTGTACCTTGCATATTTCATATTGCTATATCTTGTGTATGCTTGGTTGTTTGTGTGTGCCTCACTTGTACTTAACCACAAGAGCTTCACATAGCACCTCAACCCATATCTAGGGGAATCAAGAGGAGTTAGTCCAGAGCCCTTCACGGGGAATTCGGCTACACTTGTGTGTTGTACTAAGTGTGTTGTAAGAATAGTTTTAAGCTTCCGTATTAGAACATTTAGTTCACTAGATTAGCACTGCACCTATTCACCCCCCTCTAGGTGTTTTTCAATCCCAAGAGCGGCGAGTCGTTTTGCTGCCATGAAAATGGTAGGACAAGCGGGACAATATTGGTCTAATGTTGAAAGACTGATAGCCCTCAGGAGGCAAGAACTGATCCGGATTTGGGATGAGATGAAGGCCAAGTTAAGCCAGAAGAAATCCTCCCCATTACTTTTCAGGATCAAATGTTAGACAAATGGAGCAGGCTAACACAAGGAACTCGCTCTGCTACGGAATAAATGAGAAATTTGATGAGTTCTTCACCCGGTGAAGTGAGTTCGTCGATGAATCCCCAACCGTAACCCTCTACAGGTTCAGGTCTGGCCTTCGTGATGACCTCCGTAGGGAACTCTTTGCAAGGGGGTTAGTGATTTAGAACACGCCTATCAGATAGTTTGGGGACTTAGATGCGTCTCGAGGATCTTACTATCAACGAGGTTCAGATTACAAGAACCAAGGCACTAGAGCCCCTCTGGACAGTCCCAGCTCAAACCCAATCCTAACAATTCGGTCCCAACAGGAGATCTCAAGGGTAAAGGCCCAGTGAGGGCGTGCCACGAACCAACCCCCGCACCCAATGTTTAAGTGTCAAGGATATAGGCACGTAGAAAAGTTCTGACCAAGCAAATCCAGAACCCTCTTTCTGGATGATCAATCAGATGAGCTGCAGGACGAACCTCAAAAGGAAGTTGTATCGTAGGAAATGCGAGCAGTGATTCTGAGAATGATTTAGACAAGAGGAATTTCTTAGTACTATCAGGCAGGTTGCTGTCGTTCGATGTAACCTTGCTCAACCTAAAGACATGGTTGACTGGCGAAGAACCTCGATCTTCACACATGGATAAAGATTGGTGATAAAAATTGTAAAATCATTATCGACAGTGGAAGTTACAAAAATGCTGTGTCATCTAGTTTGATTTCAAAGATAGGGTTGAAGACGGTCCCTCACCCTAATCGTACAAAGTTACCTGGATTAACACATCATCGATGGAGGTGAATGAACGATGTCTTGTACCTGTGCAATTCGCCACCTATAAGGACAAAATTTGGTGTGATGTAATAACTATGGATGCAGGACATGTGATTCTTGGTCGGCCTTGGTTATTTGACATGGATGTAACTTTGTGGAGAAAGTCCAACACTTGTACTTTCAACTATGAAGGGCAACGGATCAAACTAATTCCGAGTCAACCCAGATTCAAAATAGAAAAAAAACTGTGGACACGAGAAAAGAGAAGAATCTCAACTTAATCAGCCCTAAAGAAATTGAACAAGAAGTGATTAGTGGGGCACAAGTCATCATTTTGGTTGCTCGAGAAGTAGCAAAAGAATCTCATGAAACAATTCTTCTGAAGTGGCCCCTATTGTCACAAAGTTTGCTGATGTATTTCCTAACGACCTCCCTGTTCAACTGCCACCAATGCGGGACATTCAACATGCCATTGATCTAGTTCAGGGAGCCACTCTACCCAACTTGCCGCACTATCGGATGAAACCAATAGAACATGCTGAATTACAGAGGCAAGTTGAAGAGTGTTGAGCAGAGGGTTCATACGATAAAGCTTGAGCCCTTGCGCGGTCCCTGCACTGTTAATGCCGAAGAAAGATGGGACATGGCGTATGTGTGTGGATAGCCGTGCTATCAATAAAATAACGATAAAATATCGTTTTCCAATCCCCAGGTTGGATGATATACTTGACATGATGACCGGTGCTACTATCTTTTCAAAAATAGATTTGAAGAGTGGTTATCACCAAATTCGAATTCGCTCGGGAGATGAATGGAAAACAGCCTTTAAAACGAAGGATGGGCTGTATGAGTAGATGGTCATGCCGTTCGGCTTATCGGATGCTCCAAGCACTTTTATGAGAATGATGACACAAGTATTGCGACCCTTTATCGGAAAGTTCGTAGTCGTATATTTGATGACATCCTCATTTATAGCAAATCAACGGAGCAACATTTGGACCACGTCTGCGTAGTTTTGAGAAAGGAAATTTTATACGCCAACCCTAAGAAATGTACCTTTCTCACCGACCAAGTCATTTTCCTAGGTGTGGTGTCTCTTCACAAGGTGTCTCCGCAGATCCCATAAAATTAAAGCTATCGTGGAATCGCCAGAAACATGCAGTATTCGAGAAGTGAGGAGTTTCATGGGTTAGCCACTTTCTACAGACGTTTTATTCAAAACTTTAGTACCATCATGGCCCCGATTACCGATTGTTTAAAAGGGGAGGACTTCGAATGGACTAGAGCTGCTGCCAAGGCGTTTCGAGAAATCAAAGAGCGAATGACAGAAGCTCCTATTATGAGGCTTCTAGATTTCACGAAAGTTTTGAAATTACTTGTGATGCCTCAGGCGTTGGGATAGGTGGTGTTTTGAGTCAAGAAAAGCATCTCGTTGCCTATTTTAGCGAAAAGTTAAATGATGCTAAGCAACGGTACTCTACCTACGATAAGAAGTTCTATGCGGTAGTGCAAGCTCTGCGTTACTGACGCCATTACTTGTTACCGCAAGAATTCGTCATTTATTCAGACCATGAAGCCCTTAAGTATCTCAACTCTCAAAAGAAGTTGAATTCGAGGCATGGTAGGTGGGTAGAATTCCTTCAAGATTACACCTACGTCCTCAAGCATAAGGTCGGGGTGGAAAATAGGGTCATTGATGCTCTTAGCCGTCGTCGCGCTTTACTTTCTGTCATGAGTACGGAAGTGTGGTTTCGAAAAGATCAAAGACACTTATGAGTCATGTCCTGATTTTGGAAATATATACACTGTCTTAAGAGATAGTTGACTCATGAGATTGATGGTTTTCTTCTGCAAGACGGATATTTGTTTCGCTTTCGTCTGTTGAATATCCCTCGTACCTCATTGAGAGAATTTCTAGTACGGGAATTACACGCTGGGGGACTTGCTGGACACTTCGGGCGAAATAAAACAATTGAAGCTGTCGAACATCGTTTTTTTATTGGCAAGCTTAAAAAGAGATGTTGCAAGGCTTGTTAGTCAATGTCGTACATGTCAACTCGCAAGCAACGAAAACAAAATACTGGTCTCTATACCCCTCTACCAGTTCCTAACTGTCCTTGGCAAGATGTCAGTATGAATTTCGTACTGGGTTTACCAAAAATAGCAAGGAAGCATGATTCCATACTTGTGGTTGTAGACCATTTTTCCAAGATGGCTCACTTCTTGTCATGTTCCAAAACGTCGGATGCATCTCGGGTTGCTACAATCTACTTTGATGAAGTTGTTAGGCTGTATGGACTACCCAAAACAATTGTCTCAGACAGGGATGTTAAATTTATGAGCTACTTTTGGAAAACCCTGTGGCATAAAATGGGAACTAAACTTCAGTTTTTTACAACCTTTCATCCACAAACTGATGGCCAAACTGAAGTAGTCAATAGAAGTCTTGGTAATCTGCTACGATGTTTAGTGGGTGAGAATCTTAGAGCATGGGATCTTGTGTTACCTACTGCTGAGTTTGCATACAACAGTTCTGTCAATAGAAGTATAGGCATGAGTCCATTTGAGGTAGTGCATGGTTATCAACCTAGGCAACCTATAGACTTAATTCCCATGGTACCCCATCATACTAGGATGTCTGAGTCAGCTGCATCATTTGCATCACACATTCATGACTTGCATAAGGAGATCAGCAAATAAATTTAGAAAAATAATGCAAACTATAAAGCTTATGCAGATTTATACAGGAAAGTACATGAGTTTAACGTAGGAGACTACGTGATGGTTCGGATTCGACCAGAACGGTATCCTCCTGGTACCGTGAAGAAATTGCATACACGTAGTGCGGGACCATTCAAAATTTTGAAGAAAATTAATTCAAATGCATATGTGGTAGATCTCCCACCGGATTTTGGTATTAGTCCCTCTTTTAATATTGAAGATTTGGTTGCTTATAAAGGGCCCAATTTTTCCCCTGATAATCCTTTATTGGATGAGCCTTGTTGGCCCAAAGGCCTTCCACTCTAGTTTTGATGATGATTAACTCATGTAGTTATGTTTACTAATAATCTTGTGTTGTTTAAGTTTCAGATCATTAACCAAGATATTAGTTGGTGATTAGCTTCAACAAGGTGTTTAGAAGCTTTTCATGATGATTCCAGGGCCAAAGCGTCAAGATCACACATTGCCTAGCCCATGGATGGAGTTTTGGAGCAAGTCTACTTGAAGATGAAGATCGTCAAGAAGACTTAGGTATCCATAGTTTAGATAGTGTGTTTTAGATCCATTTGTAAAGCTTAGTATAGTTGATATGCTCAAGTGCACAAACACACACGTTTTCATATTTTGGATTTGGTTTTCATGAATAGTAGATCAAAACAAGTTTACTTTATTTCTATGTATATTAGATGTATTCTAGATATACATACATGGTTTAACTTGCTAGACAAACTTATTTGACTATCTTATTCATATATTGAAAAATCAAGTTTGATAAAAATACAAGTTTTGTTTTTGATAAGATTTGCGAGACTCAAAAATAAATTGATATGATTAATATATGTCTTGAAATTTTTATCACAAGTTTGTGTTCCATATAAAATGATAAAACTATTTTTGGTGATTTTAGAAGTGTTAAAAGATTTTTAAAATAATTTTCCAGTTTTTCTGACCCAGTTTCTGTTCCAGGCTTCAATCAGTCGACTAGTCAACCTGACCTAGTCGACTTGGCTGAAGTCGGTCGACCTGGCCGGTCGACCGACGTGCACAAATCTGTGCACGTTTGGAGGCACTGGGTCGGTCGACCGCTCCGGTCGACCGGGGCACTTACAGTGCTCTCTGTTTGTTTCGGTCGACCGGGCCGGTCGACCGCAGTTGCCCAACGGTCATATTTCTGACCGTTGGCGGTCGACCGGGCGGTCGACCGTTGCCTGTCAGAGCTGCCAGCTCAGCTCTAACGGCTAGTTTTGTATTGGGGCTATATATACCCCATCTCTTCATAGTTTTTGTAGAAGTTTTCAAGTGCAAAAATTCCAGACCTTCTTAAGCGTTTTAAAGAGTTTTCAAAAGTATTTGGGGCGTTAATCTTTCAATCTTTATTGTTTTAGGTTTTTGGAAAAATCAAAGAAAAGAGGATTTTGGGAGATTTGTCTTGGTTTTCATTCTATATCTTTTGCAAGAATTTCCCAAGTGTTTTCTTTGTTGCTTGTTTTCCAAACACCTAGTTTCCACACTTGAGCTATCACCTATCCTAATCTATTTAGGATCTTGTTTTTGTGGAAAAGAAAAGAGGAAAGAAAGAGAGATTGAGTTTGTGGTTTTTGGAACCACTTGTTGTAAACACCCTTATTCTTGTTGTATCCCTCTTAGGTAGAGGTGATCGGGTGATTGGTTTGCTCCCACTAGTGAGAGGTGGAGTTTGGTTGTAAACCCTCTTCGGTAGAGGTGTTGTTTGTTGTTGTTATTGTTGTTTGGCTAGGGCCTACCCCTCGGTTGTGAGGTGGTTGTTGAGAGAGGAGTTAGGTACTCCATTTGTTGTAAAAATCCTTCTCGGTGAAGGTTCTCTCGGTGGGAGTCCTCGGTGGACGGTATAGTGGATTGGAAATCCTACACGGTGGTGTAGGCGGGGATGTAGAGCAAGGGTGCTCGAACCTCGAAACATATCATTTTGTTTGCGTTTGATCCACTTGTCTCTAAACTCTCTCTCTTTACATTGTGCAAAGCATCATACTTCATTCATATTGTCATATCATATCTATTTGCTTGTGTTGTGCCTTGCATAATTCACATTGCTATATCTTGTATATGCTTGGTTGTTTGTGTGTGCCTCACTTGTACCTAATCAACAAGAGCTTCACATAGCACCTCAACCCATTCAAGGAGAATCAAGAGGAGTTAGTCCAGAGCCCTTCACGGGAATTCGGCTACACTTGTTGATTGTATTAAGTGTGTTTGCAAGATTTGCATTAGCTTCCGCATTTAGCGCACTTAGTTTTACATTTAGTTTTAGATTAGCACAAACACCTATTCACCCCCCCCCTCTAGGTGTTCCCTTTCAAGCCTTCCCCTGAGCCACCTCCTGAGAGACCCTTATTACCTCCTCTTCCCCAAATACATCCTACTCATATGGCAGAACAAATTGATGAAATTATTGATGATCAGATTGTCTCTACTAGAGATTGTGGTTACCATAGATTTTTGGTTCGTTGGAAATGACTACCTGATTCTGATAACACTTGAATTAATCGAGAGGAACTCCAACGGTTGGACCCTGATTGTCTGGAGCATTATGAGAGCCGTGGAGGTTCACATTCGACAGAGTCGAGTTTTTCCCAACCCCGAGGGAATGATGGGGACATCTCTCCAGGATTGCGATTCTACACCAGGAGGCGTCGTCGCACACTTTCAGTTTGTTTCGATTAGGGCTAGGAAATTCAAGTGACATTAGGCTGCTCATTTTAGTATTTTTCCTTGTATTATTTTTTTATTTATTTGGTAGTTTTCTTTTAGTCCCATATCGGTTGTAATGGGATCTTTCGTTGATGTAGGCCTATTAAGGCCAAGACTGGTATTGTTATTGACAGTTTTTTGGAATGAATGAAAAATGCTTTTAAGCTTTGTAGCATGTGTGCTTTGGTGAGAAACCCTAGGGAGAGAATCCTGTCCGGTTCCCCATCATTGAGAGACTACACAGCAGAGCGCCATCTTTCAGGCGTCCGATGTCAATCGAAGAGCCATTGGAGGCGAAGGAGTTCAGCCGAGTTTCGCAACAACGGACCAACCACTAGTACAACCGACGGTCAAAGCCTCTATGTCGACACCAACAACAAATGCTACAATCGCAAAGGGAAAAGAAAATTCCTACACCAAGACTACGATCGACAAGTGTTACAGGTGTGGCCAACCTGAACACAAATTCAATGAGTGCCCAAAGATGAGGCAAGTCAATATGGCGGATTATGAGGGAGAAGACGAGGTGCAAATTGAGACTGAGTTGGAAGACTCTGACTTTAGAATATGGAGATCTCGTAGCTTGTATTGTTCAGAAATTACTCTGCAACCAGAAGATCTACATCATGACACAACGACATCAAATCTTTTACTCAAGGTATTCGGTCAAGGACAAGGCACGGAACCTTATCATCGACAATGAAAACTGCGAGAACATCGTGTCTGGAGCTCTTGTAGATCATTGAAGCTAGAGATGAAAGCACATCATCATCCTACGTTATTGGATGGATCAAGAAAGGTCCCAATATCAAGGTACTAGATCTATATCATATTTCTATTTTCATTTGCAAATTCTATCAAGATTTTGTTGCTTGTGATGTTGTCAATATGAACAAATGTCATATTCTTTTGGGAAGGTCGTGGCAACATGATGTTGACGCTGCACACAAAGAAAAAGAGAACATATACATGATCATTTGGAAGAGCAAAAGAGTCGCCATGAGGCCAATTACACCTATTCCAAGATCTACAAGAGAAAAGGTGTCTTCACTTGTATCCCTATGTAGTCAATTTGATAAGAACTCGAGGACGAGTTTTTTTTGAGAGAGGGAGGAACTGATGTAGGAAGGCAGAGCCACAAATCAAGGTTCAACCAGAGATCAGGCTCAGTTTTGGTCGATCGCCCGATCGACCAAGAAACTCAGCTAAAGACATCGGTCAACCGACCGATGATAGAGCAGAGAGCAAAAGAAGGAGTCAATCGCCCGATCGATCGGACAGAAGATAGACCAAGACCAAAGAATTCAATCTCTTAGTCAATCGACGGCATTACAGAGTCGACCACCTAGTCAACCGCCAGATGAGAATCAGCCACATTTTGAGTTAGTTTAGGATTTTGTTTTAGGTCCAAATTGGACTCCGATTGATTTTATCTTTCTTTATTTTAAATTTAAATTTCATAGTTAAATTAGGACTCTTTTGTAAGCTTATAAAGAGACTATTGTATTCTTTATTTTGGTATTTGCTTTTGATTAAAAACTTTAAGTTTTTCCTGTTAAATTGTTCCTGGATTCGAGTTGTTATCTTTACTTGTGGATTCGAGTAAATTGTTCGTGGATTCGAGTATTATGCTTGTGGATTAGAGTAAGTTTTCTACCTGAAAGCTCTTTCAGGGTTCGTTGATGATAGAGCGAGAGATATAGCTGGCATCGTTCCCTTCCGCATTCCGCGTCATATTGCCCTGAAGAAAAATAAACTTGGTGATAATTTTGTACAATTTATTACACTTTAGGCTCAAATTTCAATTGTTAACTCAAACAGAAAGGCACTGTAAATTTGTAATGGAGTGGACTTTAAAAACTAAAAGGTTGTCCATTGGCCATAGCTGTACCATTGGAATTGTTATGACAAGAAATGTTCGTTCAGTTTGATTGTTTTCTGGAAGTTGTGTTCTTGGAGATATGGTTGGATATAGTACTGAACGCAAGGTTTGAAATATCGCCTCATACCAACATTTAAACCCAATACGATATTGCCAACCCGATATGGTAAAGACAATACCGATATTGCCAATATGACGAGCCAATAACGGCCAATATTGCTAGTTCAGATATCAAAAATCTATGATACTGATATTTCAAATCATGATAAATCATAAACTATGGTCATCCTTGTCATGAACCACTGATATGGTCCAGTTAAGCAGTAAAGGAGTTACTGGGATGGTGTATGGTGGGGTTCGGTTCATGTGTGTGAGCCACA
Source organism: Agave tequilana (assembly GCA_038442645.1). Taxonomy (NCBI): domain Eukaryota; kingdom Viridiplantae; phylum Streptophyta; class Magnoliopsida; order Asparagales; family Asparagaceae; genus Agave; species Agave tequilana. The sequence goes on along the minus strand of JAVJIF010011691.1, from coordinate 62,646 downwards.
CACACTACTCCAATAAGAGAGTCAATCCCACGTTGACACTTGGATTGGACCTCTTATAATCTCTTATAATATGTGTGTGAGGCCACACACATAACATATTATAAAAGGATCAATACACGTGTTAATGTGTGATTGACGCTCTTATTGCATGTGTGTGTGGCTCACACACATGAACCGAACCCGTGTATGATGGTGGTCTCTGTGGCACTGACACTCGTGACATTAAGCAATGACACTTTCCAACATCCATGCAACACAAAACTTCTTAGATATTCTTTGGATTTTTGCAGATTGGCTCTCTTGAACATCCTTAGTTTTATTATATATTTTGTTGGATATTCATTTGACACTTATCTAACATGATATTTGCTATTGACAAATACTACTTTGTTTTGCACATAGATATGGTTTCCTTCTCTTTTACACATTATACTTGTAGTATTTATGAAAACTGTTGTACATTACATTAAACCATCACAAGCAAGGCTAACAGAATTATGTTTCAAAGTGATACATTACGCTCATCTAGAGAACGATTAAAAGAAAATAAAAGAATCAAAACATATGCCGAAATAATCATTCAGACAAGGGTGCAAGCAAACCGATAGACATGAAACACTATCCAACGAACCCACGATTTTCAAATTGTGCTTCGGGATTTTTTCAATTCCAGAGTAAGAATGAAGTTTGAAACAAATTAAGACCCCGCTTTAAGTCGGGTGGGCTTCACGTTTGTTGATCTACTAAATGTCCTGTTCGTTTGTCTTGAAAGTAGGCAAAAATCCAATTTTTTGGCTCTGACATAGGAGCCCACGAATATTTTCAATACTCCACTCTGTTTATTTGCTGTGTGAAAACTGAGAATGAAAAATGTATGAGCCCTACATTTTCAACTCAACTTTTACAGTTATAGTATTGTGACAAAATTTCTAGTTAAAATCTCGAAAAAAAGCCTGAAAACTGACTGAGCGGTGCCAACACACTTTTTCTTCATTGTTTTTCAATAACCAAACAGAGCTAGGTTGTTTGGATCTCTAAAAAACAAAGGAAAGTAAGACTCGTGGGATGCCCATACACTTTTTCTTTATTTGTTTTTCAATAGCCAAACAGAGCTAGGTTTGTTTGGATCTCTAAAAAAACAAAGGAAAGTAAAACTCGTGGGAGAGGTTTTCTTATTGCTGTTTCGTTGCATCTTTGATTATTTTTTCAAGTTGGTGGGACCCACATAAAAAGTAGCTATAATAGCCAAGCCAGCTCAGCATTCTCTTCTCCCCAGTTTGGAGCCAAGAGAACTCCCACCCCTCACGTCCAAACAAAAGGCAAAGGCTACCCTAAGCAGTTACTATGTATGTAAAAAAGTAACTGCTTTTCATGTTTTAACCCTATCCCACCCTCTTGTCCGAGCAAAAGACAAGGACTCCCTACAATTACTATTCCAAAATATTTTTATTAATTTTGTGTGAATTTTTTATTGATATGATTGTATGTACAGATTTACCAAAATATCTAATTAGATTTCGGATAAGATTTCCATTAGCTTTTATAACGCCACGTGTCCATATCTATACAAAATATCTTATTAGATTTCGAACAAGATTTCTGTCATCTCTCATAGTGCCATGTATCCATATCTATCCGAAATCTCTGATTAGATTTCGAATTTTTCCTGAATTTTTAAAATTTTTATCAAATTAAATAAACAAAAAAAATCTGAACCATTAGATTAAATAATCATTTGTTGTCAATGACTTTGCACACGACACATGACAAAAAAAAAAAAAAAACTGTTGAGAATCAAATTCTTCACCTAGTGGGCTTCACCCAAATAGCTTTAATAAAAAAATTTAAAAAAACAAGCTGGCATCATCTCCCCAAATTTCTACCCTCAGGCTCAGGCACGGCTGGCCCGAGACCAAAGTAAGAAAAAGTGGGCGCAATGTTATGCCAACGTGTCAGAGAAAGCTTTAAAAAAAATTGTCGTTCTGTGGTTTAGCCTGAGCAAAAGTGGCGTCAGAATAACCCAAACAGAGCTAGGTTTTTCAATAACCAAACAGAGCTAGGTTGTTTGGATCTCTAAAAAACAAAGGAAAGTAAGACTCGTGGGATGCCCACACACTTTTTCTTTATTGTTTTTCAATAGCCAAACAGAGCTAGATTTGTTTGAATCTCTGAAAAACAAAGGAAAGTAAGACTCGTGGGAGAGGTTTTCTTATTGTTGTTTCGTTGCATCTTTGATTATTTTTTCAAGTTGGTGGGACCCCACATAAAAAGTAGCTATAATAGCCAAGCCAGCTCAGCATTCTCTTCTCCCCAGTTTGGAGCCAAGAGAACTCCCACCCCTCACGTCCGAACAAAAGGCAAAGGCTACCCTAAGCAGTTACTATGTATGTCAAATAGTAACTGCTTTTCATATTTTTAACCCTATCCCACCCTCTTGTCCGAGCAAAAGACAAGGAATCCCTACAATTACTATTCCAAATATTTTTATTAATTTTGTGTGAATTTTTATTGATATGATTGTACGTACAGATTTACCAAAATATCTAATTAGATTTCGGATAAGATTTCCATTAGCTTTTATAGCGCCACGTGTCCATATCTATACAAAATATCTTATTAGATTTCGAACAAGATTTCTGTTATCTCTCATAGTGCCATGTATCCATATCTATCCGAAATCTCTGATTAGATTTCGAATTTTCCTGAATTTTTAAATTTTTTATCAAATTAAATAAACAAAAAAAATCTGAACCATTAGATTAAATAATCATTTGTTGTCAATGACCTTTGCACACGACACATGACAAAAAAAAAAAACTGTTGAGAATCAAATTCTTCACCTTAGTGGGCTTCACCCAAATAGCTTTAATAAAAAAATTAAAAAAAACAAGCTGGCATCATCGGGTTCGGTTCATGTGTGTGAGCCACACACACATACAATAAGAGGGCCAATCCGACGTTGACACGTGGACTGATCCTCTTATAATATGTTATGTGTGTGGGCCTCACACACATATTATAAGGGATTATAAGAGGATCAGTCCACGTGTCAACGTCAGATTGGCCCTCTTATTGTATGTGTGTGTGGCTCACACACATGAACCGAACCCGGCATCATCTCCCCAAATTTCTACCCTCAGGCTCAGGCACGGCTGGCCCGAGACCAAAGTCAGAAAAAGTGGGCCCAATGTTATGCCAACGTGTCAGAGAAAGCTTTAAAAAAAATTGTCGTTCTGTGGTTTAGCCTGAGCAAAAGTGGCGTCAGAATAACCCTTGAAGCCCAGCCCAATTCATAAGTGTAACATCTTGAAAAGGCAGTGAAGGGTCACATGAAAGGTTAGCAGTCTTCCTGTCACCAATTCCCCTCCTGTTTGGTTAAAGGTGGAAGTGAGGAAGTGAAGAAGTGAGGAAGTGGTAATAATTTCTTTTAGAAATTAAAAATTGGTTAGTAAGTTTTTTGGTGTTTGGATGTTACAGGAAAGCGTGATTTGAAAAATGTTATGTCTTTTCTGGTGTTTGAATGATAATGTGGAAGTGAAAGTAGAAAAGTTAACCACAAAGTTGACCGCAAAATAATATTAAAATAAAAATTAATTAAGAAAAATAAATAATAGACTGTAATTAGAATGCAAGTGAAATTTACATGATCAAAAAATTAACTATTTTGTGCTACAACTGCATGCCCACAAAATTAACTTTAATACTCTAAAAGTGAGGAAATAATTGTGTAAAAGAGAAAAGAGAGAAGGAAAGAGGATTTTCTTATTTTCCTTTTCCAGTGTTTGGATAGTTAGAAAAGTGAGCAATTATACTTTTCCATTTCCTTACTTCCGCCCACTTCCTTGCAACCAAACACGCAAAAGTAGCAGCCACATCTCTACTCATTAACGTAATTGTCCAGGTCACAAGATGAGTAACTCTGGCTCTAGTAACCCAAGAATTTCCATTCTTCAAATAGCTCCCATCCAATTTAGCCCAAATTATACTATCATTAAGAAAATTCTATATCAGACAAAATCCTCGCAGTGATCCTTGATTCTTCTCAAGCCCAACACACCTTAAGAATTTGTATAAGCAAATCAAGCTCCAACTGAAATCATAACCTCCCTTGCAAAGGAAGTCTGCACAGTCTTCCAATTTCTCTGAGAGCTGCTATGGCATCAAAATATTGGACCCAGTAGGCAAGTTTGCAGGTAAATTTGAACTGCAAAATGACTACTAGTGGCCTGAAAATTTTGATTCCAAGTTACAAATGCACGTAGTACAAAGTAATAACTGATCAAAAATCACCAAGGCAAAAATCAAGAGGAAAATGCAAGTGAACAGACATACTAGCATGCAGCAGACCCCGTAACTGCTGGTAATAAATCGTAAGCCTAGACCACCTCACATCCAGACAACAGAAGAGACAATAGAGCTATCTCAGCAAATGATGTCGTAAACCAAGCCAGAATCTTTTTGAAACTGACAAGGACTTGAGGTTCTCAAGCCTAAGTCGAGGACAGCTATAATCCTCACCCAAGAGGAAACCCAAACCATATCGATAAATGTTTAAGTCATGACTATTAACATATTCATACTACATATCTGTAGGTAACATATCTGCCTGCAGTCTCACTGGGGCGGATAATCTTTACAACCTGTCCACGACGGAGGCCATGGTATCTTGCTATTGGGTCACTGAGTAGAATTCGTGGAAGCTGAAAACCAACCAAACAGAACAGAGAGAAATAAGACCATGTTAGAAGAGAGACCTTTAAGATAATTAGTTTAAAAGGTTGAAACATGGCATCAGGATTATGAGCTAAATTTTACTTGGTTTGACACTGCTCATGAGAGATGACAAACTAAACATTACAAGATGAGGGGGGGGGAAAATGGCAAAGTCTAACTAATAATATGTCATTGTTTCATCATATAAAACCAAAAGAAATGTCATGATATTAGTATGCAAATGAATAGGGATGGGATTAAGGAACATGTGGCTATGATTGTTAGATCAGAGCAAACAGAAAACACAAGAGATGCAATATCACTGGCCAGATGGATAGCTAGGTTAAACAGAGACCATCTGAGCATTGACAAGGAATAATTGCTTCAGTTCTGGTAGCTATATGATTAAAACTATCTATATTGAAAGGTTCCATGATACTTGTGGGTTTATGTTGTGTTAACTTTGAATCGCATGAAGTAGTGAAAGAACAATCAACATGCAATTGTGCATCCTGATGGGAGTATATTATCACTTAAAAAACTGTCATCAGTGAAACCCACCTCCCTAGTATTATGGCATTAGGATCTATGGTACAATTTTTAGAAAATGCTATGATGGTTTAAGTTTCTAATGAAACACAATCAAACATTTAACGTATCCAACTTTACCCATTAACAAGGTTTTTTTTCCCACCAACAAGAGAGAAAGATAACCCATCAGTGCCAGCCCTCTTACATGACCATCTGTCCTCTCAGACTGGCATGTCCTTTATTGGATCACCCCTAATGGAGCCAGCACTTCAGTCCTTGAGCTTCCCTTTTTTTGCTTGCAGCCCTCCGTTCTCTAGTCTTCTTTATTCTAAAAATTCTGAGACAGGCTGAGACCATGCACCTGCTCAATTGCCTTTATTCTTTCTTCTAAAGCTTCTAGGCACCTCCTTAATTGGTCAGCTTGCTAGCCTCTTTGGCTTTCCTTTTCTGCTGCTCTAAAGGCTAAAGCATTAAATGCCATCTTATTATGAACTAGATATTCCTCGATTAAGCTTCTGATGTGAAACGTGTATGGGGCGAAAGCAATAGATAAATTAACTCAACGATACGCTTCTCCAACAAGAAAGATCGATGTAGGAATTGAATTAAAACAAATAATATTAGATTATGCTATGTTGATCATGTAAGTGCTTATCAATTTTAATGTTTAAAGAACTAATTAGAAATTTTGTTTATGCAGGAAATCAAGTTCTATACGCAATAAAGAAGTCAAGTCATCACAAGGAAGAAACAGAATCACTCGCTTTTAATGTAGACAGAAGATTAGAATACATAACAGACTCGATGATGTATATCTAGACTTATAATTAAAGAGTTGATGTAATAAGAAAAATACCTAAGATGATTGTAAATTTGATCTTAACTTACTTGTAGATTGTTGGTTGATTTTTGAACTCACGCCAATGAGATGAAGTACAGTCGACGAAAACAGTGTCGTCGAGGAGTCGAGGCGCTTATACAAACGAGACCGAAATTGCTGGATGCGTGACGAAGGAGAGAGGGATCTGGCAACGGGGTATTCGACAAAGTTTTATTTGAGAGGAAGAAATTTGAAGAGGAGATAAATAGAGGGAATAGAGATAGAAAAATCAATTACGGCTTCCCACCAATAATTGAGTCTAATAGGGCATCCCACCAATAATAGAGAAGAGGATTGAGAAATCCATATTAAACTCAATTGAGAGTAAAATCTTTTATTGATTGTTCATTGAAAAAAGTGAAGACATGAGACCTTTATATAGGCTACAAAATTGCATCTCCTACTTGTATTTAGATTACATAATTCTAATCTTAAAAGAAATCAAAAGTCTAAAAGAAAGAGAAAATACATAAAAAAAAAAGTGGTATCCTACTACAAAACGTACTACTAAAAACAAAAATACAAGAAATAGAAACTAGAACTCCTAATACCATTCGGATTTTACAATTCCTTCTAGAACCAAATTGCCACAAAAGTCTTGGCCTCCTTTAGTACACTTTTCATGCTTTTGAATTGGACTTTGAATTGATTTTCGGCTTCATGATGTCCGCATCATTCTCCCCGAGTTGGAAAGAACTCAACTCTATTGAGTTTGAGGAAGAAGAACTCTCATGCTGCTCTAATATGTCAGGATCAATCTTTTGCAACTCACTTCGATCTATCCACGAATTATCTGTTGGTGATTTTCTTTCCATCAAACTAAATACTTACGAGTCCCACCATCTATGGTGGTGATAATTTCATCATCCACAATTTATCAATCTGATTCATTGTATTAGGTGAAATATTTGGAGAGGGTCTCTCAAAAATAGGCTCAGGAGATGGCTCATCACTAAAGAAGTTGTTAGGGTTAAAATCAAAACCTTTATAATCTACTAGATCTTCAATACTAAAAATAAAACTGATACCAAAATCTATAACATAAACATAACCATTTAGTTTCTTTAAGATTTGAAACGGATCAGTGCTACAAGCAAGTAAAATAACATCACCAACATTAAAAGTTTTAAACAACTTTCTAATATCAATTCGAATGTCGTATTTGGCGTTCTTTTGAGCAATCTTATCCATAACTTCCTTGTATAACTTGTGATATGATTCCACATACACATATGATATAAAAGATGATAATGTAGACTCATGAACGACTTCAGTTTGACAATCGGTTAGGAGTTGAATAGCAGTGGAGAACTTAGACTTGGTTCTTAACATATGCCACATAGTTCTTTAAAAGTAGAGATGAAAATCAATTGAGACTAGATACTGTTGTGAAACTTCTATGATTGTGAACCTGAACAATGGTACCTTAACTGAGTGAGAGTGGGGTAACGATTTTAATCCATCATTTTTGAATGCTACATTGGTGTAGCTTTTATTATCCACAATGACTCTAAAGTCCTTGTATCCTTTTTGTGACAAGGCAATGTTAATAATGAACAAGTGACTCAAAAATTTTTGACTAATGCCATTGTGTAACATCTTAGGAAAGACGTCAACAAGTTCTGTAATCACTGGAATGACTTCAGGGGAAGTCAAGGTACTAGACTCTACAACGTCATCTCCTAATTCTTCATGGACTTGGTAGTCGGTGAAATCATCTACGTCTTCATCAGAATCTATATCTAGGTGATATGTAAACTCTTTGGAATCAGATTCAATCTCGGGTTGGTTATCACATATATGTGATGGTTTGTCTTGGAACTCTTTTGGGACATCACTACTCTTTTACCACAGGAGTAAATATCGAAGGAATAGTGCTATTAGGCTTGTCCATAACTTTTCTAACTATGGAGATTACACAAGTGGTATTGTTTTTCGGGCTCGAGTTGTGGGTCTCCAATTTGGTCGCTACCCTATGGACATTCTCTTTCAATCATTTTGCGTCTAAATGGAAGGCATTAGCTTCTTGAGTTAGGAAATCAAGTTTAGCCATGATGTCAGCTAGGGCGGGTTAGGAGGCCATGAAATCAGTGTTGGGTTCACTAACTTTTTTACACAAGTATAGAGTACCACGATGAGTCGGCATGTAATGTATGAGTCCTAGCATGAATGCAAATTTATACTATTTTTTTAAGTTTAAAATTTTTGTTTGTCTGATTTTCAAAAAATTATCTTCTAAAATTGTCGGGTCAGTCAAACCCCAATTTTCAGTCTAATTGGCCAGGTCGGCACAACTCAGGTGAAAGGTTTTTCGCACTTGACGTTCCTTAATTACTGAACCACATTGAGTAACCTTTTTGCTTAGACACCAATAGTACGAAATTTCAGGGAAAGATTCACCTTTCAAGGATTCCTAATTTACACTAGATTTTTTTTGGAGGGGATTTTAAAATTAACCAGATGAAAGAAACTAAGTTTAAATGCTTTCTAGATGCAAATCCTACCTAACTGTGCTTTGATACTAAGATGATGTGAAACGTGAATGGGGCGAAAGCAATAGATAAATTAACTCAAAGATACAGTTCACCAACAAGAAAGATTGTTGGTAGGAATTGAATTAAAACAGATAATATTAGATTATGTTATGTTAATCATGCAAGTGCTTATCAATTTCAATATTTAAAGAACTAATTAGAAACTTTGTTTATGCAGGAAATCAAGTTCTATATGCAGTAAAGAAGTCAAGTCATCACAAGGGAGAAACAGAATCACTCACTCACTTTTAATGTAGACAGAAGATCAGAATAGATAACAGAATGGATGATGTATATCTAGACCTATAATTAAAGAGTTAATATAAGAAGAAAAATACCTGAGATAGTTGAAAATTTAATCTTAGCTTACTCGTTAATTGTTTGTTGATTTTGAACTCACGCCGACGAGAAGAAGTACAGTTAACGAAAATAGTGTCGTCGAGGAGTCGAGACGCTTATGCAAACGAGACCGAAATTGCTAGATGTATGACGGAAGAGAGGGATTTGGAAACGGGTATTCGACGAAAACTTTATTTAAGAGGAAGAAATTTGAAGAGGAGATAGAGAGAGGGAATAGAGATACATAAATCAATTACGGCTTCCCAACAATAATTGAGTCTAATAGAGCATCCCACCACTAATAGAGAAAAGGATTAAGAAATCCGTATTAAACTCAATTGAGAGTAAAAGCTTTTATTGATTGTTCATTAAAAAGTGAATACATGGGGCCTTTATATAGGCTACAAAATTGCATCTCCTACTCGTATTTGGATTACATAATTCTAATACTAAAAGAAATCAAAAGTCTAAAAGAAAGAGAAAATGCATAAAAAGGAAAGTAGTATCCTACTACAAATCGTACTACTAAAAACAAAAATACAAGAAAATGAAAGTAGAACTCCTAGTACTACTCAAATTTTACAATTCCTTCTAAAACCAAATTGCCATAGAATTTTTGGACCTCCTTCGGTACACTTTCCATGCTTTTGAATTGGACTTTGAATTGGGCGTCAGTTTCACGATGTCCGCATCAGCTTCTTGATAGGAATTCCTAGGGTTGGTGTTTGGTTACTTTGGTAGTGGTCTTTGTAGCACACTTATTAAGTAATGCTCACTTCGAGCATGTGTCCAACACAACACCACTTGGATGCTACTTGGATATTTACAGTAAACTCCTCTTACATATCCTCGATTTCATGATATAGTTTAATTTTGGGTATTCATTTGACACTTCTCTAACAATTTCAATTATTCTTTGATAAGCATACACATATTCGGATATAGTTTCCTTTATTTTAACATATAAAATTATAATATCTATGGAAAAATGTTAGAAATAGTTTATACCAAACCATAATGCACAAGGATAACTAGTGTATCAATGTGATAAGGTAAGCTCATTAAAAGAGATTAAAAGAACCTCAAACAATCAAGAACTATTCGGAACTAATCATTTAGAGAGGGATGCTAGTTCAACCCAATAATGTGAAACAATATCCAACCCGCCAACTTTCTGCAAGTTGGGTATTCTTTTTTCTTTTGGTACCCAAGTTGGGTCGGGTCGGGTCTGAAAATCCAGACCTGACTTTAATAAGATGGGTGGGATTTGCGTTATTCCTTAGTCCTCCCACCTTGATAGGATCTTCACAATCAATGAATTTGCATCAATTACAGCTGGATCTCCACCATGTCGCTACCATCTCTCCCCCTTTCCTCCATCATCATGTCATCTTATGCCCTGTCACAGCCACCGCCGCCTCTTCCTTTTTTCTTCTTACCTGCTTTCCATTCTCTCTCTTCTTCCTTCTCCATCCTGTCTTTCTTCTTCCTCTCACATTCTTCCTTTCTTCAAATTCTTATTCCACTCTCTCCAGATAGGGCTAAACCATAAGTGAAGCGGAGACACGAATTTGCTAGTTCAGCCCAATGCCAGGCCAGGTGGGGTTCAGGTGGTTGAAAGCTTGGCCGGCCCTATAGATCGCAGTGCAACCCAAACAAATCAGCCCAACTTGCACCCCTAAATTCAAATATGGAAACCTCAATGTCTGTTTACGTGTAAATATTTTCATTTCTTATTGTTAAAAACATTTTTATTGCGCTGGTTTTAGATTGCTTCAGTCTGAAGATTTCTTGATTATGGATTTCCTCATCAGTGCTATTAAGCTTCTTCGTTTTTCCAGACCAGAATGCTTTTTAGGGAGGTGAATCATTCAGCTTGGTGTCTACGAGTACAAATGTAGCCTATTTATCTGACTATAGAGTGATTTACGGCTTGCTGAAATTTATTTGCTAAATACAATTATTACTAAAAATTCGAATAATAAATTGCAGCTTGTTGTAGGTGACCTTATTTCCTTAAACTAAAATGCATTTTTCAGGTACGCTCAAATTGCATTCTTCTTGCTCATGAGCTCATTCGGTACTTTAACAAATTAGCTCGTGAGATCATTAGCATCGAATTTGTTCTAAGAAATATTTTACTAGTGTTAATGGGGAGTTTGTTTTATTATGTCCAGAATGAGTCTTCAGAAAGGGACCTCGCGGATCAGAGAATGCATTATATCTCCAACTCAATCAGTACTTGCAAATAGCGTTTGTAAAGCTATCTGAGAGGAAATAGGTGCATCAGACAAGCAATCCTTTATTCCATTATGCGTCTGCCATTATCATGGAACATTTCACTATTCAGATGGATACTGCAGTAGCCAAGGATATTTGATCACGCTCAGATGGACACTGCAGTAGCCAAGGATATTTGAGCCCTGAGGAGTGGTGATTTCCGTGTTACCCAGCTCTATTTGTTGATGAATATGCCGAATTCCAAGATGTACAGATATTTTGAAGGAGTTGAACAAAATACTTACTAGGCTCTCAAATTATACGGTATTATCTATTATACGGGTAGAAGCAAGGTGTTTCTCGGTGAGGCTTGTACTAGTTGGTCTTCTTGGCTTATTTTGATGGGTTTTCTCCAAGGGAAGCTGCCCCTTGGGTACTTTGCATGCCATTGTCTTCAAATTATTTAAGCAGAGGAACTTCTAGGACATCTCTACTCAAACTGACGGGGTGGTGGGAAGATTGCCTTGCTAACCTAGGTTTGAATCTCGGTGGAACGGTCACAGTTTCATTTTGCCCTTTATGGCATCAGTACGGGGAGTATCGAAGGTTTCAGTAGTCTTCAGACATCGTTAGTCAGTGGCTTAAAAAATAAAATATATTTTAAATACATCTAAACAGTAAAGGCAACTAGCAACATTTTGCAAGCTTTTATTAAAAATGATTGACCGGTTTAACTTACAATTATGGCATTAGGCGAAATCTTTAAGATCACATTTTAAAATCTTAAATCCACTTTTTCAATCCCATATATGGCTTAAAACTTAAATTTAATTCCAACCCAACCTCATCAAACAAGTCATAAGTCCTACGTAAACCACAACATCATCAACATCATCAGTGTCTTTTCCCACCAAAATAACGTTGGCTATAGAGCAAGGCTCCATGAAAATTTGACAAAGTTCCATGACCATTTATCAAATCAATGTCAACTCTCTCTTAATTAGTGTCAAATTCCTTGCCAAGTAAACCATTGACAGAGGTGGGCTTAATCCTAAAGGATGAAGGAAATGGTCTAAAAGGGAAAGATCTTAGATTTTATATAAGGAATAACATTCAACTTGAGGGAAAATTTTGTTCATGTCTCCCCAAGCCATATAGTAACCTACTTCTCTCTGAATCCCTCACAAACAATCCACTAGCATCCATATTGCCTAACATTTTTCATATCTTTATATCTTAAATAAACACAACATAATAAAATGAAAAATAAAATATTTATTGCTTTATTCAAATCCTTTTATAGACCCCTATGTTTCAACGTGGCATCCCATCCAGTATTCTAAAGAGCGTTTTTAGCGGCCGTTTTAGCACAGTGGTAGTAAACCGCTACGCTTAAACCTAATGCACAATAGAAAAGTGGGTGAAAGTTGTAGCGGGCACCTTAGCGCCTGCAAAGCCGCTAAAGTAGGCTTTTACCCCAAAAAAAGCAAGCAAAAAGTACATTAACACCAAAAGATTCTCTTAAAATCCGTTAAGTGCAAAAAGCCCAACCAGCTTTAGAAAAGTATCTAACTGATTATTGTCCCAAAAAGGTAAGCACCGCTTCAACTTTAATGGTTTCTCTCTTTCATATTATATTTTTTTTTGAATGTTTAAAGCTTTCAAGTTTTAATTTTTAAGTATGACATTTGAGTGTTTTGATCTCGGGCAGCAATAAAGCTTCAAATAAACTAACTTTTCCCCACCTATGGCTCATAGATAACCACTTTGATCAATTATGATTTAAATAACATTTTATATCTCTTTATCTCTTTTACTGATTTTAATTTTCTATTGTTTTAATTTTTTTAAAGGCACACCTAATGTATGCATATATTTAAATTCGATAGGTATTAGTTATTTATATATATTTATTTAAATACCCATCCCACTTTAGCGGTCGCTTTTCGCTTCAGCGCTTAACGGCACTTACCCGCTACGCTTTCTGCTATTTAGGACATTGATCCCCATCACATCATTATCTTCATCGTGCAACCAAATATTTGCCACAGGAAGTGCTCACCTTTGCAGAGGCAAAACGTGATCGCACCTCAAGGGCATTAAATCATGCAAAAATATAGATTATAAACATTAAAGCCGACATGATACAAGAGTCATTCACAAAATTTTCCGCATTAAAGAATAATCTGTAGAATACACTGGAATTCAAATTTGACTATGTTTTGAGAACACAAAGTGTGAATAGAATTGAATTCTATTCAGAATGTAGATGCTACCGAAACGCCCACTAACGAATGGGTCCAAGAGACACGGATCAATTAGATAAGTACTTTTCAGGATAAGAAACAATGAGTAGTATCTACCTGAGTTTCTTTCAGATGATACCGGGCCAGCAGTGACTTCTTCTCCTCATCCGTGAGCACCAGATGCTCTGGAACAAGCATATGCTTGTTAACATTGACCAGTAACTCTGCCTCCTGCATTTATTTGATAATGTATGTAATGACCAGCAAAAAAAGCAGCGAGTTCAGCTAAATTCGTAAAAATTAAGAAATTATCCCCGACAACCCACCTGAAAAACTTCCAAATGATACTTGTGCGATATTGCTTGATCTTGAATCGCTGCTTTGGCGGCCGGAGTGGGGTTCTGCTGAACAACGAGGATCGCCCTGAACACACTCTCTTGTGTCATCCGCTCCACAGCCTTCCTCACGTGCGGCACGCCGACCTTCTCGTCGTTGGGAAAGAAGACAAAGATCTGCTCATGCTCACAGGAATCAAAATCAATGTAAATACAAACTACCAATTGAAATCGAAATTGACTGTTTAGAGATGAGACCTGATCCGAGGGGTTATCTTTCTTGGGCTTGCAGATGGCGAGGTCGTCGCGCTTGACGGAGTCCCCGAACTTGTCCTTGAACTGCTTGAAGTCCATGCTGAGTTCCTCGTCGACGACGAGGTAGCCACGGTCCTTGAGCATCTCCATGGTGTTCTTGCGGATGCGGAAGAGCCTCATCGACTCTTCGGAGGCCGCCATTATTTTTTCCTTCGGATAGAGCTCTCGAGATCGATTAGAAGCGCGAGGGGGGGCGAGAAAGAGAGGCGGCGAGACGAGGGCAATGACCAACTGAAGGGCAGGGAGAGGGTTTATGAGGAGTCGGTCGGCCAGTTTGGTTCGACGCACTGAGTCGGTTTGGTCTGATCGGGTTCAGCATCTCCCAGATCGCTGAGTCGGAATCAGAAAGCTCGAGGTCCGGCTCAAAAGAGACTCGTTCGTGTTCACTGGACAACTGAAGTAAAGTAGTAAACCGTTTCCTTGACAGTGAAAACCGACTGATAGAACGGTGGTGAGAGGAGACTGAGTTTCTTCTCTGTTACGTGCTCGCAATGAGCAAAAAGGTTTTTCAAAGTAAATTCGTAGTCGTTTGTTTCGCCTAAAAGTTCGTAATTCGTAAATGACTTACAATCTAGTTACAACTACGGCGTTTGTTTGGACCGTAATTCGTAAAAGACTTACACAACCCAATTACCCCTCACTTGTAACCCAATTATCACTCACTTACAGCCCAGTTACAGTTAATTTTGTGGTCGTGCAAATTTGTATTATTTTTTTATGTTAATATTAAATTTTTTTAATATTTAGCATTTTTAATATTTCTTTGCAATATTAAAACTTTTTAAATCACACAATAGTTAATTTTGTGATCAACTTTTTCACTTACGACTTACACATTACGACAACCAAACACCGTAAAGCACAATACACTTTTCCACTTAGGGTCTGTTTGGTTGTCGTAACTGGCCGTAATTCGTAGTTGTAATTGGTAAAGTCTTTTACAATTGTAAATGAGTTACATGTATGTAAATTTTACGGTGTTTGGTTGGTAATATAAAATTATAAAGTGGGAAAGTGTATTGTACTTTACGGTGTTTGGTTGTCATAATGTATAAGTCGTAGGTGAAAAAGTTGACCACAAAATTAACTATTTTACAATTTTAAAAGTTTTAATACTGCAAATAAATATTAAAAAAGTTAAATATTAAAAAATTTTAATATTAATATAAAAAATATTACAAATTTGTATGACCACAAAATTAACTGTAACTGGGCTGTAAGTGAGTGGTAACTGGGTTGCAAGTGAGTATTAGTTGAGTTACGTAAGTCTTTTACGAATTACGGTCCAAACAAACGCCGTAGTTGTAACTGGGTAGTAAGTCATTTACGAATTACGGAGTTTTACGCGAAACAAACGGCCCCTTATAACTTTATATTACCAACCAAACACCATAAAACTTACATGCATGTAACTCATTTACAAATGTAAAAGACTTTACCAATTACAACTTACGAATTACGGTCAATTACGACAACCAAACAGACCCAAAGATTACTAGTCTGATAGCAATTCATGTGTGAGAAGATATTTCATAGAGGCTGGCTGACTGATTGCATGCGGAGAATATTAATTTCATAATCAGAGGATTGCATGTGGAGACTGCCACTGGTTCATGAAGGTTAATTCATTGTAGTTTTTTTAGTGTAAATTTCATGAACAAAGGCTGCTACAGCTGGAACTACTAGTAGATCAAAGACGGCTAGTGCGTCGTAGTTTTTTGTATTAATTTCTTGAGCATAGGATCCTAGACTTGGGACTACTAGTAGTTCGTAGAGGCTAGTTCAATTTCGTATTTTGTATTGATTTTTTGAGCGAAGGCTACTAGGCACAGCTAACTGTTCATGGAAGCTCATCTGAGGCATTCGAAGGCTATATGTGCAAACAACTAGTCGTTCATTAGTCCCTCGCAAGTGGCATCTCGATCAGTCTAGATTTTGTAAGAGCTCTGCTCATTCACCTGTCATCGGTTTGAACCAAATGCATTGTATTTTTTTTATTAATTTTAGTTTTTACTTCGTTCGTACAACTTGTAAGAGGAAAAAAAATATGAAATGGCCTCGATTTTTTTTTTTTTTTTTAATCTTATATCTTATTTAGAAGAGTATCAATTTAGTGTAATGACTAGTGCATAAAAATTTATTTATTCCTTTAACTTGATGAAATTGGCAAAAAGATTTCTGAACTTGAACATATGCAAATTACTAGCTTGAAGAGGTTTCACTCACTATGATTCGTCTGTGAGTAATATTCTTTCTTGATGGCAGATTATGATGTAAGCCTACAGGCTTCTCAAAAGAAAAATATCCAAACTTGGCTTTCGTGTTAAGAATCGTCGTGTTAAGGATCGAGAACCCAATTGACAATCTTAACACGTTGTAAGATTGATAACCTCGAGCACATAAGAAAGCTCAAGCACACAAGAAAGGAAACCACAAACACAGAAAGAAAAAAGATCAGATTTACATGACTCGGGGCACAAATATGAGATATACTGTGAAAGGAGGAATCATACAGGGTTTACAACAGAACAAACTATATCTCTACCTCACCATCTCTCGCATCTCATTTCTCATCTTTTCCAAACCCACCTATCATCAAACCTATGAGGACATTATATATATTACTATAGAGAAATCTTAGCACTACCCAACGCTTAAATGATAGCTCACACCACTAAGTGATTCCTGCTTAAAAGCCCAAGTTCAATATGGACTCCCACGGTCTAACCCGACTGCAAACGATACAAAACCAACCTTGATGCATAAACTAGATATGAAATTCAAACACAACAATTTTCACCTTGGCTCGAATCAGGTGAACAATACAACCTGGAAATGCTTCACTATTCTCGTCACCTAATTCACAGACGAAACTCATACATTTACCTGCTTCATTTCTTAGGAACAACTCGTACAATCATCATCATCTCTAGTCGAGTACTCGTGATCACTTTACATGTCTCACATTAGACAACAATGATCAATATACCATGCTCCACCTCGGTAAAAAAATCATACTCTCCGAAACAAAACCACATTCAGGGAAAAGAAAAGAAATGTTGGATATAGTTACATAAACCACTTTCGGGGAAAGAAAAAAAAAACGATTTGGTGCAATTAACCAGACTGAGCCATATAAAATATTTATCAGATTAATCACAAAAAGATACATCTGAAAAATTTAACTATAAAAAACGATTTCTGACATGCCCCATTGGCGTCAAATGGGCATTGAGCGATCTCGCCTTGCTCGCATAACACTAATACGTCAGAGGGTGGCAGTTTTTTGATCCGAATTCGATGCACCCTGACGTATCCCCACCCTTGACCACCACAGCCGCCCCGGCACCGCCCTTTGCCCTCCTCCACATTTGTAGCATTCTGTACCTCAAAACACTGCCCCCCCCGAGACGAATGCTCTCTTCTAGCTCTGGATGCTTCTCCTTCCATTCTCGAGATTCCAGCTCCAAATACTTCTTCCAGAGCCTCGTCCTGTGCTTTTACGTTAGCACACTCGAGATCCTTGATCTCAAGTCTGAGCTCAACAAACTTCTCCTGAACAATCTCTCAGTCCTCTCAATCTCCTCCAACAAACCCTTTATCCTTTCTCGATCCCTGTGGCGCAGTCTTCCTCCAACTTACCCATTATGAGGCGCGCACAGTTCCTTGAGTATTTCCCACCTCTTCGCATGCTTCCTCTCCTCTTTGAGCATGCACTCGAGCTTTGCAATCGTGATGCTGAGAGCATTAGACGTAAAACCAATCTCCTTCCATGTTATTGTTGTCAACATCATCTGGTTCCATGGGCTCTGCCCACTCACGCAATGGGGAGGTCAGAAAGAATGCAGAGAGAATTTGGGGCTTTTACTGTTTCCCGAAAGTCATTTTTTTAATGTCCTTGTCTCATCTATTATAGGGAATTCACAGTGGCAGCACTCAACAGGCTCTGAGGCTGCGAGGTGGGAGGCTGCTGGGACTTGCTGACAGAAAAAACCCCTCCCTCACAAGCTTAAATTTTCACTTAATTTTAGGCCGAGTTGGTAAACTCATATTAAAATTATTAATAATTTTATGTCTCAACTCAAATTCAGATCAAAAAATTATCTGGTGTCATGCAAGCGAGGCAAATCGCTCAATGCTTATATGATCTGTTGGAAGTCGACTTTTATAAATAAATTCTGAAATTTTTTTCTTGAAATTAAATTTTAAAAGAGGATTATTGAAAAAATTGCCTAAAGGCAAATCAAACCATATAAAATTTGTTGATTATTGAATTATCAAGTTATCGTTTCAAGTTCTTAATATTCATATGTAGTAGATCTCTCTTGCTAAGAGCTAATAATCCCCCAAATATCCCATTGTCACCCCTTCTAAATAAATCTGCATGCTAACAACAAAATCAAGGGGTTATTAGCTAATAAACTCCTTAATCCAGACAACAAAAAACCAAACAGCCAGCTTTGCTGAGATCAATTAGCACACTACCGGCCGGCGCTTACCCTCCTTCGTTCTCCCCGTTACCTTCTCTCACCAAACCTCAACCAATCCAATTCTCTCCTCTAGATCTCGCAATTTAAAAACCCTAGGTCGCTAAAAAGCGGGGGAAAAAAATCTCCATTTTTTGAACAAATCAAGCACCTTGGATTCAATCAACGCCATGGTCTCGTCCAGGGCCCCGTCTTCCACCACCCTCCCCCTAATTCTCGACATTGAAGACTTCAAGGTACGATCTTAGCCAGCTCTCGTTTTCTCTTAAATTTACTATTGATTCAGTGAAACTTGTGAATTTAGGGCGATTTCTCGTTTGATGCGTTGTTTGGGAACTTGGTGAACGAGCTGTTGCCGTCGTTTCAAGAGGAGGATGCGGATGCGGCGGAGGGCGGCGGAGAGCTTCCCAATGGGCACATGGGGCACGCCCGGGCGCCCTCCGATGCCGCCAAGCTGCCGCAGGGCCCCCCGCTGTTTCCCGAGGTCGATGCGCTACTCGCGCTTTTCAAGGATTCTTGCAAAGAGTTGGTTGATCTGAGGCAACAAGTATGCGATGAATGTTTTGTTGATTTGTTTTGATTGTTAGTGTTGATAAAACTGTGTTTTCTTTTTGCGTGAAGATTGATACCCGGCTTCAGAATTTGAAGGAGGAGGTTGGGGTCCAGGATTCCAGGCACCGAAAGACACTTGCTGAGGTTGGTTATGCACACTTCATTATGTTATTTGTATGTGTCCTATGTCTTGATCTAGAATTGCATACCAGATAGTCTTGCAGCAATTGCAGCAATTTACGGGAGACAAAAGTTTAAGTTATAATGCATTGATGATTTGTGGGTTGAGAAAATTTGCATGATATGTACATTCCACTAGTAATTTAGCTTACAATACTGAAACAAGGGGGTCCAGAAAAAGGGCAGCATGTAGGACTATTTTGTACTATCAAGAGGTATTGATGATCAACAAAATTTGGAATTGTCTAGGTATTGCTAATTAGCTCATACATTGTTCAAATGCCGAGTGATTCAATGATAAATTTTCTTTATGGTGTAGAACATTGAAGTTAACAGTGGCATAGACTCGTCAAGTATAGACTACAACAACAACAACTAAGCCATTTGTCCCAAATATTTGGGGTAGGCTACATGAACCAAAAGAGAATTACGCCGGATCGGGCACATGGATCAATTTTCTCCACTCATTCCTATCGAGCAATATGCCTTCATTAAGACCTTTAGCCTCTATATCTTGTCGTATCATTTCCACCTATGTTTTCTTCGGTCTCCCCTGCGCTCTTTTAACTAGCCCTAATTTGATATGCTCTACTCGCTGGACTGGCGCATCTGTAGATTTACGTCGCACATGAGCAAACCATCGTAGGCGGTTTTCTCTCATTTTCTCTTTTATAGGGGCTACACTTATCTTAGTACGAATATCCTTATTTCTCACCTTATCTCTTCGCGTGTTACCACACATCTAACGAAGCACGCGCATCTCTGCTACACTCATCTTCTGGGCATGATGTCTCTTATAGCCCAACATTCTGTGCCATATAATAAAGCTGGCCTAATAACAGTCCAATAAAACTTTTCCTTCAGCCATAACAGAATATTATGATCACATAAAATTTCTGTTGTGCTCCCCCATTTCAACCAGCCGGCTTGGATTCTACGGTTGACATCACTATCGATCTCTTCATTCTTTTGGATAATAGAACCCAAGTACTTAAAATGACTGCTCATCGGTATTTCTTGTCCATCTAGTCTCACAATATTATAATCTCGGATTCTCTGTTTACTGAATTTGCACCCCATATACTCTGTTTTGGCCATACTTAATCTAAAACTTCGAGATTCTAGAGATTGCCTCCATAGCTCTAATTTGGCATTTACCCAGCTCTCGTCTCATCGATTAGGACAATATCATTAACAAATAGTATATACCACAGTATTTCATCCTGAATAGCTTTAGTAAGCTCATCTATCACTATGACAAATAAGAATGGACTCAATGCAGATGCTTGATGCAATTCAATTGTGATAAAAAATCACTTATTATGCCTCTACAAGTTCTGATGTTTGCCACTACTCCATCATACATGTCCTTGGTTATGTCAATATATTTGATGGGAACTCTCTTTTTCAGCAATGTCCACCATAATATCTCTCTTAGCACCTTATCATAAGTTTTTTCTAAGTCAATAAAGACTATGCAAAATTTTCCTCCTTTCTCAAAATCGCTCTATAAGTTGATGAAGCAAATGAATAACCTCTGTCATTGATCACCCCGGCATGAACCCAAACTGATTCTCTGATATTTTAACATTCTGTCTTAACCTGTGTTCAATTATCCTTTCCCAAAGCTTCATGGTGTGACACATGAGTTTTATTCCACAGTAATTTGAATAACTCTGAATATCACCCTTGTTCTTATAGAGAGGTACTAGGGTACTCTTGCTCCACTCATTTGGCATCTTTTTAGTTAGTCAGATCTTATTAAAGAGGTTTGTTAACTATCTCACGCCCATCTCCTTTAAGCATCTCCATACCTCAATAGGAATTCTATCCAGGCCAACCATGGTTCAAAGTCTCGGTCTCGGCCGCCGACTCGGCCGGCACCGAGACGGATCGGTCTCGGCGACTCGGATCGGACTCGGGCGATACGCAAAAAACGCTACATAGAGCGCCAAAAAAATTATGAAAAATCATGACAAATCATAAAAAAATGTAAACATCCAAATTCATGCATCACATATTCAAAACATATCACCTAACACTCAAAACATAACGTGAAAGCATAAATACAAGCGTCGTCGGTAGAAAAATATCAAAATACATGCATAATATAGTAAATTGCACAAAATAATTCATAAGTACCTGCTAATATAGTCATTTCCACATTGAATTACGAGGAGGCTCCAAATCATCATTATCATCTGGCCCGCGATAAGTATAGAAACCGGGCATATAGTTTCCATAAGGATAATGATATGTAGGCTGAGATGATTGGCCAGAGGATCCACTATCAGAGTAATATGGCGGTAGGGGTTGTGCAATATCAGCTCCATGGTGATAATACCCAAAACCTCGATAATCAGTGCTGCTAGTAGAGTATTCACCAGTGCTAGAATAATCAGTGCCAGAATATTGGCCAGATGTCAAATCCAACCCCTGTAAATGGCCTTCAAGACTATGATGACCATGTGAGTAGTTATCATGTCCACTCGAATAATCATCGCTAGAACTGAATTCGACCAACCGATCCAAATGCCTACGCTGCTGTGAAATCCCCGCCCGGCCTCCATGATCTGTATCTTGTGTGGCATAATATTGTGAATCCCATGTTAAAGCATCATCTCGTTGGCTTCCACCAACTCCATGAGTCTCTTCAACATTACCACCATCACCACCATCACCACCATCACTGCCGCCATCACCCTCACCACCATCACCCTCACCACCATCATCGCCACCACCATCACCGCTGTCATCATCACCGCCATCACCATCATCACCGCCACTTTCGTCAGTATGACGAATACCTTCATCTAACCAACCTAAGTCATCTGGTGGTAACATCGGCTGTTCTCCCTCACGAATCCACTCATCCAAAATATCATCATCATTGAAAATATTGTTCAGATCAATTGGGTTGTAATAATCATCAGTGTTGCTTTTGCATGTCAAGTTTCTTACTCGCAACCGCATATTGTAATGCACATATACTAGTTTATGCAACTTTTTCATTGCCAACCGGTTGCGCAGTTTTGTATGAATTAGCGACCACGTGCTCCAATTTCTTTCACAACCCGATGAAGAACATGTTTGGCTTAAGACTTTGATGGCAATTTTCTGCAGATTGGGAGCTTCTTCGCCATAATTAATCCACCAATCAGCTGGAAGAGATTGTTGCACTGCTCTTCTAGTTAGTGAGCTTCCAAATTCTCCAACTCCATCCACAAATAATTTTATCTGTGAGAATACACATCACAAGTGTTAATATTTGCATAACATTATATCGATGAAATAAATAAATTATTATTACCTCATTAATAGCTCTTGCTTGTTTAGTCAAATCTGGCTCCAATCTTTTAATGACCTCCTTTAATCCATATCTCACTTCTGGATGTGTAGAAAAGTTTTTTGAATATTGGAGTGCTGGATTTAAAAAATATGCTACAATAATGTAAGCAAACGATTGTTATGATATGACAGTTTCAATTTCTAGTCAACAAATATGATTTCTAGGCAAATGAATTACCAGCAGCATGCAAGTGTCTATGCAATTGTCCCTCCCATCTTCTATCAATGATGTCCCAGTACTTCTTCCAGTTCTTATTTGAGGCCTTTATAGCCATTTTGCTCTATCCATAGCTTCATATATAATAGATAGTGTAGGTTTCTTGTCCTGGTCCACTATCTTCAAGACTCTAACAAGAGGATCCATAATGTTTTGGACCTCTCTTGCCTTCTTCCAAAACCGGTCAGTCAGAATGAGATTAGCAACCTTATCTCGCACACTTCTTCTACTCCTTTCCTTGTTGAATTCACGCCATTCTGTAGTCGTGCACATTCTTTTCAAATCTTGCTCATAGCGAATAAGGCTTTCAATAGAAATAAACTCGGTGGCAAACCGTGTTATACCTGGTCTCAACAAATCTCTATCTTTGGTGTATAGCTTCATTAAATTCACCACTTTGAGGCTATTGTAAATGAATGATGTGATCACCTTAGCATCATCCAATGTCTCCTTGACTGATTTCAAAGAGCCAATATCTTCAAGCATCAAATCAATGCAATGTGCTGCACAGGGAGACCAAAACAAATGTTTTCTCTTCTCCATCAACATGTGACCAGCTGCTTTGAAACTTGCCTCATTATCTGTGACAACCTGCACGATATTTTCTTCGCCAACTTCATCAACAACTTTATCCATTAGCGAGAATATATACTCAGCAGTCTTCGAGATATTAGTGGTATCAACAGAAGTATGGTAGATCATGCTTCTATCACAATAAATCATGAAATTAACAATAGGCTTTCTATTATGTGAACTCCATCCATCACACATGATCGTGCAACCATACTGCGGCCATTTTGTTTTTATTGAAGCAATATATACTCCAATTTCTTTCACTTCCTCCTCTAAATAGAGATTGCCAATCTGGTACCCTGTAGGGCCTTTTACACCTGGACCTGCCTCCGCAATAGTATTAATCATGGCTTGGTAGTAAGGACCACTATCAGCTGCATTGAATGGTATTGCATTGTAGTGAAAGAACTTCGCCACGGATTTCCCAACTTTTTTCATATTCTCAGTTGAGAACATGCTTTTGATTGATTTCTGTTTTGTTGGGAACATGTAAGGATCAATACCACGAGCTGGAATTTCAGCTTCTCTCATAGTCATACTCCGACGCAATCCACGGTTACTCCCTGATCCTGAAGGCTGTGAACTACTGCCACCAATATCAACTCCTTCTGCCGATCTCCAAGCCATTTCACGACTTTCTTTCATGGCTTGTTTCAGTTGTCTTCTTTCAACTCCTTCTAAACCACCAACTTCTTCAATTTCATTATCAGAATCTTCTTCGGTCACCTCATAGAAATCTTCCTCACTTAAAGATCTCATAAGTCGGTCTTTTTTAGATTTAATGGCCGCTCTTTCTTTACTACCTTCAGAAAGATGTCGTCTCATTATTTGAGATATCTCTTTTGATACTCGCAAGCATCCTTCCACCTGACCGGGTACATGTGCTATATGCTGCTTCAATCTAGTGATACCACCATGGACTTGTTTCCCACAATAATTGCACTTCACAAGTTTTCTACTTCCACCAACAGGGGTACCATGTTCCCATCCAATATCGCGTTGCTTTGGAGCCATACTGAAATTTAAAAAAATTATCTGTTAAATTAAATTAAAACTAAAATTAACTAAATTAAAAAACATTAAATTAAACTCAATTAAATGAAACTACAATAAATTAAACTAAACTAGTTTATACTAGATTAAGCAACACTAACTTAATTACCTAACTTTAATAAAATAATTAAATTACCTAATTTAATTACAAAACTTTATTAAATTAAATAACCTAAATTAAGTTAACTAAACTAATTTAAATTAAATTAAATTCAATTAAATGAAACTATATTAAATTAAGCTAAACTAATTTATACTAGATTAACCTACAATAACTTAATTACCTAACTTCAATAAAATTATTAAATTACCTAACTTAATTACAAAACTTTATTAGATTAATTAACCTAAATTAAGTTAAATTAACTTTACCTAAACTAACCTAAATTAAATGACATTAAATGCAAATTAATTAGAGAGAGAGAGGAACAGAGTGGGAGAGAGACGGAGACAGAGGAGAGAGAGAGGAACACAGTGGAGGAGAGAGAGAGAGAGACAGAGGGAGAGACAGAGAGAGACTGACAGGGAGAGGGAGAGATACAGAGAGAGAGAGAGTGCGACAGAGAGAGAGAGAGAGAGAGAGAGTGCGACAGAGAGAGAGAGAGAGATACAGAGTGAGAGAGAGAGAGATACAGAGAGAGAGAGAGTGCGACAGAGAGAGAGAGATACAGAGAGAGATACAGAGTGAGAGAGAGAGATACAGAGTGAGAGAGAGAGTGCGACAGAGAGAGAGAGATACAGAGTGAGAGAGAGAGAGAGAGTGCGACAGAGAGAGAGAGAGAGATACAGAGTGAGAGAGAGTGCGACAGAGAGAGAGAGAGAGAGATACAGAGTGAGAGAGAGAGAGAGTGCGATAGAGAGAGAGAGAGAGATACAGAGTGAGAGAGAGTGCGACAGAGAGAGAGAGAGATACAGAGTGAGAGAGAGAGAGAGTGCGACAGAGAGAGAGAGAGAGAGTGCGACAGAGAGAGAGAGAGAGAGAGAGCGCGCGCCGCTGCAGGCCAGAGAGAGAGAGCGCGCGCCGCTGCGGCCTGCGGGGGAGAGAGACAGAGAAAGAGAGGGAGAGAGAGGCACAGAGGGAGGGAGAGAGAGAGACTGAGAGGGAGAGAGGGGAGGAGTACCTGCGACGGCGACGGCGACGGCGACGGCGACGGCTACGGACGGCGAGGGCTGGAGGTCGTCGCGGGGGAGACGGCGAGCGCGAGAGAGAGAGAGAGAGAGAGATCAGATCTGATCTCTCTCTCTCTCCCCGAGCGGATTTAAAGGCGAAGGAAGTCACGGGTCGCCGAGTCGACCCGGATCGGGTCCGACTCGGACCCGACTCGGGCGACTCGGCCGAGTCTATCACAACTCGGCCGAGTCGCCCGAGTCGGGTCCGAGTCGGACCCGATCCGGGTCGACTCGGCGATCCACGCGTGACTCGGGCCTCCGAGTCATCCCGGAGGCCGCCGAGTCGGATACGACTCGGCCGAGTCGTATCCGACTCGGCCGATCCTTTGAACACTGAGGCCAACAGCTTTCCTTGATTTTATCCTTTTCAAAGCCTCTTTAACTTTATATTTGTTAATTCTGCGCATATAATTACAGTTCATATCCTGACACTGAATGGTTAGGTCACCCAAATCTTAAGTAGAACTACCATTGAGCAATCTGTCAAAATATTCTCTCCATCTTTCTTTGATTTTTTCATCGAACTAAAACCTTCTGATTCTCATCTTTAACACACCTCATAGTACATGAATCTCTAGTCCTTCTTCCCCATATTCGAGCAATTCTATATATATCATTTTCAACCTCTTTGGTGTTCAACTTCTCATACACTTCTTTGTACATTTTAGCTTTTGCATTATGAACTTTTTTAGCCTCTTTCTTGGCTAGCTCATACCTCTCAAAACTCTATAACAATTTTCTTCAATTCTCTGTAAGAGTCTCGTTTGACCTTAATGGTAGCTTTTACCTTTTCATTCTACCATGATGTGTCCTTATATAGTGGAGCACCATCCCGTGACTCACCAAGTATATTTTTAGCTACTCTTCAATGCAGCTAGTAATTTTGTTCCATGTTGTATTGGGATCATCTTAGGCTTTCCAATCTACTTTATGTACCACTCGATCTACAAAGACTCCTTGGTTACCTTCTTTTAGCCGCCACCACTTAATCTTAGGATCTAACTTACGTTTAATCTTTCTAAATCTCTTTCTAATCCGAACATCTAAAACTAAGAGCTTATGTTGTGTTACTACACTCTCACCCGGTGCTACCTTACAATCAATACAACTACCTCTATCTACTCTTCTAGTTAAAAAAAAATCTATTTGGCTCACACTTGATCCACTTTTAAAAGTGATCAAGTGAAATTCTCTTCCTAAACTAAGTATTCACTAAGATCAAATCATAGAATAAAGTAAAATCTAGAATCGAGTTAGCTGGTTCATTGTTTTCCGTAAATCAAATCCTCTATGTACACTATCAAACTCATAACGACTAGTTCCTACATGCCCATTGAGGTCACCGTCTATGAAAAGTTTTTCTCTAATGGGTATCTCTTGTACTATCTCATCTAAATTCTCTCAAAATTGACGCTTAATAGACTCATTAAGTCTTACTTGCGGTGCATAGACACTAATAACATTAAAAATCTCCCTATTTAAATTCAGTGTAACTAGTAAAATTCTATCACCCTTCCTCTTAACCTTCAATATATCCTCAAGTAATTGTTTATCTATGATCACACCCACCCCATTACGATTTCTATCTCTATCAGTATACCAAAGTTTATAACCCTAAGGCTCTATAATTCTAGTTTTTTCACCTACCCACTTAGTCTCCTGCACACACAAAATACTAATATTCCTTCTAATCATAGCATCAACTAACTTTGTTAATCTACCTGTAAGAGAACTTATGTTCCATGATGCTAACCTAATCGTATATTCATGAGCTAACTTCTTCACCCTCACCCGCTTATAAATGTGTGGGAACCCTTGCTCATTTGACACCACATCCGGGCGCCGATGTGGCGCGTCGTTTCTCCCGAGTTATAATGATGTATATGGAAAGCATAGGATAACAACTGATTACAGTCATTGGGTTATTGTTGTCAATGTTATCTAAACCTTTGTCAGTCAGAGAGTAAAAAAAAAAAAATGCAAACAATAACTTTCAGAAAGCTCCATGGAAAGACCGTTTCTACAACCAACATGATTTAGCATTCTATTTTTTGGTGCTGAAATTTGGGCTATATCCTTTACTTGACAAATGAAGAAATGATGTAGGGAAAATATCATTCAATCACACCTACCTATGAAATGTGAGTGAGCATGTCATAGTGTAAAAAAAAATGTCAATTTAAATGGTTAGGAAATAGGAAGAGAGGTGTATCACAATGCTTAACTGAGCCCTAAAGCACCTTTTATGCTATAGCTAGGCACGACTTTCTGTATTGTTTTTGGTGAGTTCAAATCTCAGTGGACCCACATCAAGATGGTCTTCTTTAGCCTTCCAGCTTACATGTAAGAGCCAATGTAGTGTATGTTAGTTTACTTGGTACTTTTTACCTCAAATAAGATGAAAGTTGAAGTGAAATTACAGAGGATATTCTTAAACTATAAACTCAAAACTAGTAAAGAGCATGTGAGAACAATTTATTCAGAAGTAAGATACAGTCGTGGGTTTAGACGATGAAGAAGATTCAAAATGATGTATTCGTCACTACATCTATCTATTACATTGAAAAATGAAAATCAACAAGAACATCTATAATGCTAAAAAATGAAGATCAACGATAACATGCCATACTCGACCAAAAATTGTGATCAATGTTGGTTTGACGTAGTCCTTTCACACCTTTGCCCTCTTCTCTGAGGGTTATTCTTTTGGAACCCCCATATTGTGCTCTTGAAATGATGGCTTAAAGTTAGCGGAGTAAGATGCTTTTAGAGTCAAAGTTCTCATTCTTAGCTTGTATGACCCTTCTTGCTTACTTTTTGTAGTTATCGTAATGTGTCATGCTATTTGTTTACAGTGCTTGCTCCAATGTTGTAGAGGATCTTGAATTAAGACTAGGAAAAAAGCTAGTGTCCGCCAGTAAATTTCATATGTAAATGTGGTATTTGTTGATATGTCGAGCTATTAAAAAAATTAATCACAAGGGCTATTCTGTCTGAAGTCCCAACATCAGGCTCTTATGTGGAGCTTCACTTTTATTATCTTTAACTCACACTACAACCAGTTATGTATCTCAACTCATCATTCTCTCTTTATATGTGTAGAGGTAAATTTCTCAGGGGAATTTATCCACATTCAAATTGGAATGTAAATCAGACGCAAACACTAGAGAATTACGTGAAAAACCCGAAGGAGAAAAATCACGGAGCAAAGAAAGATTACGATGAGTTCTCAATACTCTATTACAAATTCAATTCTCTAGAGTTTGATCCCACTTATCATTGGAGGAGAAGGTTTACTTGTATTGAATTGTTGGCCTGGAGGCGGTTGGAATGTTGGCGAGATTGGTGTAACTGTCATGATTTTTTTTGTGCGAAGTTGTTGTAACAGCTGCGATTGTGAGGCTCTTGATTGTTGGGATTTCTCTAAAAATTCTGCCCAGTCCATAACTGCCCAAGACGTTACGAACGTGGGGAAAGTGAGGTTATGTAACTGAAAGAAAAAATCAAGGAGGTCTATTGTTGTAGCTATTTGTAGGCGGAGATCAAGGAGGACAGTTGTTGTAGCTATCTTGCTCAGAGTCGACTGGAAAGGAGTGGACCTCGGGACGGTTGGAAGCATGAGAGTTCTCAGGGCGGAGATATCCTCGAAAGGAGCGGCCTCAGGAGCGACTGAGTGGCCTCGGAGGGTGGAGCGACTTCGAGAACAACTGAGTGTACTCGGAGGGAGGAGCGACTTCGGGAACAATGGTCTAGGGTGAGGAAAGCTTGATGTTAATTTTAAGAAAACATAGAGAAGTCATTGGATGGATAATGAATGAAATTAAGGAGATAAGTCCAGCGATAGTGCAACACAGAATTCATTTGAACAATGATGCGACTCTTAGGAGGGACTTACAGCGTAGGCTTAACCCATTCATGCAAAGCTTGGCCTTTCTCGGCTTCGGGAAAAATGCTCAGACTTTCTCCTTGGACCCGCAATGGGTCTGCCGGTACATCGAGTTTGTTACTTATTCGGGATGCTCTTGACGAGGTGGAACACGTGTCGCGATCCTGATGAAAATCAAAATCTGACCACTACAATATGTATTATGTAAATGTATGCACTGCATGCATAACCTGTGCTAATACCTACCCATGCTATGCTCATGGATGGGTGCTTAAAATGAAGAGAAACCCTAATGTTTAGGCTTATGAGTGTGTATTTGTTAAGTTCCAGAAATATTTCTCCCTATTAAATATAGGGAAGAACCTAAATGCGGTACTTGTTCTGAAATGGCTAAGTAAAAATTTGGTCAGTTGGGATATTGATAAGGACATCACACCGCTTAAGAGACGATTCGATCTAGTCTATTTCAGGAAGCTGCGTAATGCAGTTGTTTTAGTTTAGACTTGTTTTATATTATTATTTAACTGTTGTAGTAGGTGTTTCTTTTTTGTAGACATTTAGTACCACATTGATTATTTCCTAAAATTCCTTTCTTGTAAAGCCTATAAAAGGCTCATAGACTATTTTATTGAGATTATTGAATAATTAAAATTTTCTCAAATATTCTTGTTAAATTCTTGAGTTCTCTTGCTCTTAGGTTTTGGGTGCGAAGCCAGTGTAAGGGTTGGAAAACCCCAAAATTCTATCTTGTTTTCCAATTTCAAGATTTAAAATCCTAGTTTTGATTTGAAGGTGATTGTGATCAAGTCAGTATTACATCAATTTGGTATCAAAGTTTAGGCTCCAATCCCCTTCAACATTTTCATCTCCTCTAAATCCTAGATCTACATCAAATTTCAGATCTAGATCCATTCTACACAAAAAAATCACTATTTCAATCGTCCTGTTCATCTTCATTTTAGTCCCAAAAAAATACATTGTAGAAAATTCCCAAAATTTCGTCAAGAATCCCCCCAAATTCCAAATTAACACTGTTTATTTTCATCATCAGCATCATCCTCTCAATTCATATCCGCCATCGCACCTCCTTCCACAACCGCCTCCTTCCACCTCGCCGCCGCCACCACCATCTTAAGAACTCTCCACCACCGCAATAAGGCCCTGCCGTCGACAACCCTCTTGAGATCCCTCGCCACCGTCTCCTCAAGATCAGCATCACGACGTCAAGCTTCACCATCATCGTTCTTCTCTACCTTCAAGACCAGATCATTGATCAGAGCACCCCCCTTCGTCACTCCTCGACGGCAGCCAAGGCTTCCACCTTCACCACCTCTCCGCCGCCTCTTCCTCTGTGATCTCAGACCTCCACCACCTCTCCATCTCCAGTTTCAGATCTCCATCATAAATCAAGCTCCGATCGGATCCAACGAAGCGTCGCTCTCACCACTTCATCGTCGTCGAAGTTTCGCCAAGGCGAACCCCAGATCTAGCCGACGACGCTCCACTTCTCAATCCGCCACCGCTGCTGTCGCGTCGAGTCTTTGTAGCTGCCTCCCTCTCCTCATCGGTGATCATATCTTTTGTCTTCGTCTTCCGCCGACCTCGATCTCGTTGTTGCCAACGCCTTGTCGCTGTCACCACACCACAGCGTTGCCGTCGCCGGGATCCAAGCCCTAGGAGCTGATTAAAGAGGGGAAGTGAGGAAATAGTTTTGGGTTCTCAAACCCCACCCATTTTAAACCCAACTAGAGGGTTTAGATTCAGGTCAGGTTTGATCCATCCAAATGAACCCGACCCGACCAGAGCTGTTAGACCTGGCTAAGCCCAACTCAGTCTGACTCGGTCCGAGTCAACTAAGACATTTGAGTCAGCCCGGTTTGACTCAGTACTAGCACATGAGCTGCAGAACAATTGTTTCTCGTGGGCCATTTTAGGCTTATTTCAAGTCCA
Source organism: Agave tequilana (assembly GCA_038442645.1). Taxonomy (NCBI): domain Eukaryota; kingdom Viridiplantae; phylum Streptophyta; class Magnoliopsida; order Asparagales; family Asparagaceae; genus Agave; species Agave tequilana. The sequence goes on along the minus strand of JAVJIF010011691.1, from coordinate 31,117 downwards.
AATTGATCCGTTTTCAAGGCAGCGGATTCGTGACGACCAGTACTACACGCCTACAACAGTCAAGTTCAGGTTTGAATTTCGATCGCCTCTCAGGTAATTTTTGAAAAATTCTGTTTGGTCATTTCTGCTACTTAATTGAGATAGTTAGCTATTCCAATCGTCGCAAGGTAGAATTTATTGATTGTTACCCACTAAATAGTGAAGTGATAACTTGACTTGATATTGACTGTGCAACTAAATTAGTTTGAATTTGTGATCACTGGACTTAATTTGGAATTAACTGTGTTAGCACGTGTATTTTGTCACCGTCTCTACATTATATTTTCTTAATCACGTGTTAATCTACATAGCTTAGAGTTGGTATTGTTTATCTTTGCTCTAATCTTTGATTCCTTCTGCATACCATACATCTCGTTTTAGGATAGTTTGCATATAGGGTTAGCTAGGAACTTGCATGCCTATTAGAAGTGGTAGAACTTTTTCTGTAGGAGAAACTTTTGCATAAATGGACCCTAACCTTCATAATACGCTTATCACAATCATTGATAAGATGGAAAAGATGGACCAACAACTAAAAAAAGTTAGGGATCAGGTTGATGTAAATTGTAGGAATCTAGCAACTTGACTTGATAAGCTAGAAGCCAATCGTAGGAGAGCCACAGAGGAGAAAAATTCACGAAATGACAGTAGGTCACCCAGGCGAGGGAGAGGTCAACCTTACAATACAGCTGACGATGATGCCCAGTATATTTAGAGCGTTAAAGTCGATGCTCCTTCCTTGATGGGCGCTTGGATCCTTTTATATAGACTGACAGTTGGTCATGAACCGCTACTTTCGTTAGCATGGTATGTCTGAGTCGAGAAAAATTAGATTTGCTGTGATGAAACTAACGGGACAAGCTGAACAATATTAGAAAAACCTGGAGAGAATGAGGAGGTATAGAAGAGAAGACCCCGTGGAGAATTGGGAAAGTATGAAAGAGAAGCTTATGTTGAAGTACGTTCTACCGTCATTCAATCAGCAATTACTGGACAAGTGGAATATATTGACTCAAGGAAATAAGTCAGCCACCGACTATATTGCTAAGTTTGATAAATATTTGAATCTGTGCGGAGCAATCGAGTTGGAGTCCCCGAATAGACCCTATCTTGGTTTAGGTCAGAACTTAAGGATGATTACCGCCGAGAGCTCATCGCCCGAGGCATCACGACTCTAGAGCAGGCTTATCAGCTAGTCACCGATTTAGATGAGTGTAGAGGATCCTACTTTCATCGTACCGAGTTTAGAGATAACTCTAAGGCCGCAAACACTAGCAAGCCAAGTTTTAACCGGTCCTTTCCTGCTCTGAGCAAACCTGTCTTGAAGTCTACGAGCGACAAACCAGCGGATTCTTCTAGTGCAAAATCAGTCATCTCCGAGAGGAGGATAACTAGTGAACCAACAAAGGTTAACCCGCGGACTCAATGCTATAGGTGTCAAGGGTATAGACACCTTGCTAGTCAGTATCCGAGTCAATCTAAGACCCTCTCAGTGGAAGTTTCCATTGAAGATATAGCAAAAGAGGGTGATGTCGAAGTGGCTGTGCACCAACAAGACAATGACGCAGATGGCTCCGTCGAAGAATATGAATTCATAGCTGCATTAGAACATGGGAGAGACAAACCTGACTCCCAGTTTAGACCAAACCCTGTTAGGTGTAGTTAGGTGCACCTTAGCCTAGCTTGAGCAACCCAATGACTGGAGAAGAACTGCCATCTTTCAGACCTACACAAAATTGAGAACAAGAGTGGCAAAGTGATTGTGGACAGTGGCAGGTGCATCAATGTGGTTGCATCGAATTTAGTCACCACCTTAGGAATGAAACCGGTGAAGCATCCAAACCTCTACAAGGTTACATGGATCGAAACCACGTCCATAGATGTTCAGGAGAGATGTCATATTCCCATCTAACTTGTCACGTACACGATAATGTGTGGTGTGACATACTCCCTATAAATGTAGGTCATATTATTTTAAGACGACCATGGTTGTTCGATTTAGATGTGATCATATATGGACATACTAACCAATGCTCGTTCATCCATAATGGCAAGAAAGTGAAGCTGATGCCCAATCAAACGAAACCCCTAAAACAAGAAAAAAGGGTTAACAAGACAAACGAAAAGTGAATGTTTTAGTTCCTGAAAAGAAGAGTGATAAAGATAAAGGTAAGATGGTGATGAGTTTGATTAGCCACGATTAAATTGAAAAGAGTTTGAATGTACTTGTTATGCACTCGTGGTTCGAGAGGCTGAGCCAAATATCGAGGTGCGATTCCTGGGCACATTACATCAATCTTGAAAAGAGTTCTTCGAAATCCTCCTAAAAGATCTGCCAGGTGAGTTGCCTCCCATGAGAGACATTCAACATGCCATTGACTTAGTCTCAGGAGCAACTTTGCCGAACCTGCCCCATTACGTAATGAACCCTGCCGAGCATGCGGAGTTATAACAACAGGTAGAAGACTTACTTGACAAGGGGTTCATTCATCAAAGAAAATTTGAGACCGTGTGCAGTTCTCGCACTTTTGATGCCAAAGAAGGACGGCACATGGCGTATGTGTGTGGATGCCGTGCAATTAACAAAATCACCGTCAAGTATCATTTTCCTATCCCCCATCTTGATGATATGCTGGATCTGATGATAGGTACCACAATTTTTTTCAAGATTGATCTTAAGAGTGGATACCACCAAATTAGAATCCGGCCAGGGGACGAATGGAAGACTGCGTTTAAAACTAAGGACGTGTTGTATGAATGATTGGTTATGCTCTTTGGACTGTTCAATACTCCTAGCACTTTCATAAGAGTGATGACTCAATTGTTTCGTCCATTTATCTGTAAATTCATAGTGGTATACTTCGACGATATACTGATTTACAACCGAACTCAGGAGCAACACGTGGACCATCTGAGACAAATCCTTCACACACTTCAAGCTGAGAAGTTTTACGCAAATTCAAAGAAGTGTGCTTTCTGTATAGACATGATTGTCTTTTTAGGATTCGTTGTTTCTTCGAGGGAGTTTCTACGGACCCTAAAATGGTGAAAGCCATCACCGAGTGATCGCAACTCCGAACAATCAGAGAAGTCTGGAGTTTTCACGGGTTAGCCACTTTTTTACCGTCGGTTTATAAATAATTTTAGCGCTATTATGGCACCAATAACTGACTATTTAAAAAGTGAAAGATTTCAGTGGACTCCGGCCGCCACCAGGGCTTTTACCGAGATTAAGAAAATGATGACGGAAGCCCCCGTTATGCGTCTTTCAGATTTTCTGAAGGTGTTTGAACTTTGAAGTAACATGTGATGCATCAGGGCTAGCGATAGGTGGTATATTGAGTCAAGAAAACCATCCCGTCGTCTATTTCAGCGAGAAGTTAAATGACGCCCGACAGCGATACTCCACGTATGACAATAAATTCTATACGGTTGCGCTGGTGTTGCGCTATTGGAGATATTACCTGCTACCACAGGAGTTTGTGCTGTATTCGAATCACGAGGCGCTGAAATATCTCAACTCTCAAAAGACACTAAATGCGCGACACAGTGAGCGGGTGGAGTTCATCCAGGACCACACATTTGTCCTCAAGCATAAGGCAGAAGTTGAAAACAAGGTTGCTGATGCACTCAGCCGGTGTGTTATAATTTTGATAGCTATGAGCGCAGAAGTGTCTGGGTTTGAGAGATTGAGGGAGGAGTATGAATCGTGTCCTGACTTTGGAAAAATTTACGTCACGTTACGGGATGATTTTGTTCAAGAAATGGGCAGATTCCTGTTACAAGGTGGATATTTATTCAAGTTCTGTAAGCTATGAATTCCCCATACGTTCATCAGGGACTCTCTCTTGGAAAGTGCATGCAGGAGGTCTAGTTGGATACTTCGGCTAGAACAAGACGATTGAAGCTATTGAGCACATATTCTACTGGCCGAGCTTGAAGAAGGATGTTGCTAAGGTCGTTGGCCAGTGTCGCACGTGTCAACTGGCCAAACAATAAAAACAGATTGTCGGACCCTACACTCCTCTCACTGTACCTAATTGCCCATGGCAGGACATGAGCTTAGATTTCATACTAAGATTATCAAAAATACAGAAAAAGTATGACTCTATCCTAGTAGTGGTCAAAAGATTCTCCAAAATGGCTTACTTCATTCCGTGCTCTAAAACATCGGATGCATCCCGGGTAGGTAACGGTCCTAGTTTTAATTACTTCAATTATCATAATCATAAACTAACACTTAACCATACAGATAATCTCCGAAAATTTCGGCAATATCTCCTCTGAAATATGGAGTCTGTCTTAATACAATAATTCAATTTCGGCTAATATCAGCCTACTTGTCAATTCTAAACATCTCACGCAATATATAATACTATTTCGGTTTGACATCGCCTACTTAGGTAAACAACCACAAACTCAAGAGTACCCCTTTCGGCATCCATAAATTCACACAGAATTATTTATAATTCAACCTATCAAAATCACACAATCTAACTCATCTCTATACAGTCTATCTCATAACTCTAGCACATTCTACAAGTTCATGTATCAAATAGGGTTATGACATATACAATAAGAACTATAAAAATAATAAAACATAATTGCATCTTCAACGCTCTCACAATAAGCAAGATTCTCATAACATGCCTAAACCTTAAGCTGGTCTTTCGCCTCGTCGCAACTTAAAAACATCAATTTTAGGTGGGGTGAGCTCAACAGCTCAGTGAGTAAAGTCATTCAAATCAGAGTTTATATTATAATATCATCATAAATCATGTTTGATGCAGTTAAACAATGCTCAAGTAATAATCTCAAAATTCTTCTTAATTGTCATGGATAGTGTAGTCAATAGATCACCGATTTTTTTTATTATCTGATACATGTTCTTCGCACTTTTCTGGACACACGAGTCTGAATATTCAACATGTTATATCTTGTGATATACAACATCTATCCTGATTGTCTATCTCTTATATAAACTAGTAATTCACTGACCACATACATATTAGTATATTGCTTTTTTTCAGTTCATAACACATTTATGTTTTTCATATGACTCACGGTCACAAACACGTCTCCCGAAGCGTATGATCTTACTTACTTTATATTAGTTTACAATTCATTATTGTCCTTCTCTCATGCATATGAATACATAACACACGAACATCAACTGTCGCTCACTGTAGTATCCAATTTATAATCATATATTCATACTTGATGAAACATGCAACAACCACATTCATATACGGAATGTCACACAACAACCACATTCATATACCCAATATCACACAACAACCACATACATATATCGGATGTCATCAATATTCACATCCATATACCGAATGTCATCATTATACATTTATACCTGCTTTTAATTGATTAAGTAAAATCAAGACATCAAAATTTATGTCAAGCACATTTCAATAACAATAACAATAATACTCTCCTTCGATTATCTCCGGTTCAACCCGGTCTATTCCTCTAATTGAATATTTTGCCCCGTCTTCGCACCCAGCGATTACACATGGTCTCTTCCTCTGATAAAATATTTTGCCCCGTCTTCACACCCACCGATTACACCCCGTTCCTTCCTCTGATAAGATTTTTTGCCCTGTCTTCGCACTCACCGGTTACACCCGGTCCCTTCCTCCGATAATACATAAACATCATGCAATAAATGACATGCGTGCGTGCATTTACACATCAATATGCATAAACAAGTACTATATTCCCAATTACCATATTCATACATATGCATATTTATTATTACAAACACATTCATATCCATACCGATACGTCACACGCAATCAAGTTCATACGTTTTCACTTCTTAATTCGTTATCGTAGTTTTAAAGAATTCTCTTAGTATTTAAGAGATACCAAACACACATAATGCATACGCATATATGAACACACATATATCACTAACCATGTCAAGTGACAGACCCATAACAACCAGTTATATGTTATTCACTTTCTCAATTATCAGATAGACTTCTGAGATTCTTATGGTATCCATATTCAATCGTATGCTCAATTTATAATTATCGATATCGGTATTCGATTCTGATTTAATATCCATATTCTAGTTTTCGATTAGGGGTCATGATGCATCCACTTCAATTTCACAAGTTTGGTATACATTAAAGTTTATAACAATCATCACACATATACGAGTATAGGTAAATTAAGCTGTACACTAAGTCACAATATTATCGGTATTTGTTTTCTTGCAACCGAGTTATCCATCTCTGATCGATATACGGGATATTAAATTATCAAGTTTATTCGGTACCGACTCCAGTTGTTTCCACCAATTCATTTCTCATTTTGTTACTTATATACCATTATCAGTCATACTCTAACTGACCCTTATCAACATTGATCCTATTCAATAGTTTTTTTATATTTATAGCCATTAATCACTAAATAGTACAATATCTACTTACAAATTCTAATCCAAGATATATTCCTACATCTCATCATGTTTAACTAAATTTTGATTATTTACTGATTCGATTGCTTTCAGTTTCTACTAATTAACAATTTAACAAATACATAAAACTATAAGCCATCCGAGGACCTATGATGCTTGAGTGTTCAAGTTATACCATGTCACATTACGAGTATAAATATCATATTTCAAATTAACACTATTAATCATGATTCAATCTATTACTATACACGAAATTTTGTATTCATTTGATGTTCAGTCAGTTACCACGTACCACCAACTTCCATCAATTTCAAATTAAAGATTTATTAACCAAATCCCGGTGTTTGGCTAATCGGTCCATTACCACACATACATCAATTTGTACATAATCCCATCAATTTCCACACATGCAGAATGTTCAGCTGATGCATTCAGATACATACATCAATTCGTACATGCTATCCATGCATATTCATATATATAGTATGCACTCATCAATCTAAACTTTCATATACATCCATATTCATACATCCGCATGAGTATAAAGGCCATATCTACATCCATATATCTCAATAATTACTATTTTTAGCAACAATTATCAAGTAACATGCAATTATTTTCATGGCCAATAACTTGAAAACTTATCAATCAATATAATCATGGTAGATTAACATGTAATTATCAACATGACTTTAACTAACATGGATTACTTTCTGATCAAGATCTACTTATATATGTTGCTGGCATATAATACCCGTGTCACCGTATATGAAAAACTTAGCTCGTTGTTTATCGGTTGTTATTTATAATACTCATGCCTCAATCATTATTACTATTTTCTCCCAATTATCAGTTCACATTTGAAATTACTAGATACACAATCAGTCCTGATTCCATTTGGATTAATAGTATTAACAGAAAATTTCAATATTTTAATTAATGTGCTATCTATGTCATACTGTATCCATTATATGCACACCTATTTTAACAGAGATTTTTATATCACAGTAAATTTCAATTTTTCAAAGATTAAATTTCGATTTCATTTACTTGGTTCAGTTTTGATATTAACTTCAGTTTCTTCTTATAGCGGTATCAATACCATCAGTTCTATAATTCCCGACTTCATGGTTAATAATACCTCAAGTGATCATTTATCTAAGTTAAATTTATTCATCTATTATTAATTTGCAAGTGTCCACAATATATTATCGATTTCCCCTCTCCGTCGTTGTTTAGTCTACTCATCGGGTATAACCGGTGTTAACCACCCATTACCCAATCACAAATCACAATTACTAATTTGTACCATGATATTAATTGTAAAATAATATTATCAATAATTTCTATCAGTCATGATCATATTACTATTGAATCGAAGCTTTTAAATAAAATCGGGATGACTCCGTTTATCGATGCCAGATTCGTTGGTCTATTGAATCTATTATTAATTTGTGATAATAATACCTCAAGTGATCATTTATCTAAGTTAAATTTATTCATCTATTATTAATTTGCAAGTGTCCACAATATATTATCGATTTCCCCTCTCCGTCGTTGTTTAGTCTACTCATCGGGTATAACCGGTGTTAACCACCCATTACCCAATCACAAATCACAATTACTAATTTGTACCATGATATTAATTGTAAAATAATATTATCAATAATTTCTATCAGTCATGATCATATTACTATTGAATCGAAGCTTTTAAATAAAATCGGGATGACTCCGTTTATCGATGCCAGATTCGTCGGTCTATCGAATCTATTATTAATTTGTGATAATAATACCTCAAGTGATCATTTATCTAAGTTAAATTTATTCATCTATTATTAATTTGCAAGTGTCCACAATATATTATCGATTTCCCCTCTCCGTCGTTGTTTAGTCTACTCATCGGGTATAACCGGTGTTAACCACCCATTACCCAATCACAAATCACAATTACTAATTTGTACCATGATATTAATTGTAAAATAATATTATCAATAATTTCTATCAGTCATGATCATATTACTATTGAATCGAAGCTTTTAAATAAAATTGGGATGACTCCGTTTATTGATGCCAGATTCGTCGGTCTATCGACCACTCAATACCACACACGAACACCGTGGATGCGTAGCTCTCATCTCCACGATTTCAACGGTTTCAGAATCACACAAATCAGAGTCCAGATGGCCAAGATATCGCCCGAATACCAACGAGATACGAAAAGAGTCATATACATAATAACTGAAAGTGTTTAGGGGGCAAATTGTAATTTTTCAGGGCCCCAAATGTAATTATTTGAATTATCAGGGGCATAAATGAAAGTTTACCGTTATAATATGAAACAGATCAGGTCAGATCCTTAATGGTCGGGTTCGGGTTTAACGTTAAACCTAAAACCCAATATGAGTTTCACTCATGCACCACAGCAAAGCAGCGGCCTGTGCGACAGCTCCTCGCCCCGTGCCACCCGACCTCGCGACCAACCCATTCGCCTGGTCGATCGCCAGCCTGGAGGCGCTGCTGGCGCCTTCACCGTCGGCCAGGATCTGAGAAAGATAGAAGAAAAGAGGGAGTAGAAGAGAAGGAAGAGAGAGCAAGGCAGGGCAACACTGCCGCCCGACACCGCGGCCTAGACCTCCCTCGCCACCGTTCCCGGCCAGAGCTTCCGTCTGCCGCCACCATGAGAGAGCAGGAAAGAGAGAAAAAGGGGGAAAGAGAGAGATAAGGGGGAGGGGCTGCCATGCACCTATCTCCGCCGCTACCGGCCGCGCCGCCGCCTGGCTTGACCGGCCACCATCGGTTACCCGAGTAGAGGGGGAAGAGAACTGAGAGGGGATGGAGGGAGAGAGAGGCTGCGGGGAGTGAGAGAGAGAGTAAGTTTCAAAATGAGTTTATCATTCATTTCATACTAAAATAACCCCCATCCTTGTCATACCTTTTACCAACTCTCACCTACCCCTCCATGACCTTATCTCCTTATTAAAAGAAACATCTATATCACTTATTTAATTTAATTCATAATCATTTATTAAATTAAATTCATATATATATATATATATCCATATGTATGTTAACCTTGAAATTTATACATGAACATATGCACACCTACACCCAATAGTTACACAAGTGGGTCCCCACACGCTTCATTTAGAATTAAATATCGATACTTGGTATATGTACTTAGTATTTCATGAAATAAATACAGTCACATATTTCCACATATTTTTCATACTCTACTACTCAACATAAGTTAGTAAATAATTCTGAAAAAATTTCAACAGTATAAGGGTTACCGATCCTCATCATCGGTATAAATCTAAGTTTCAAAAATGTAAGAAATAAATTAAGATTAAAAACATTCAGTGTCACTCATACACACTTATACTAGTGTACAATCATATATATATATATATATATATATATATATATATATATATATATATATATATATATATATATATATATATAAGGATTCTCATACCACTGAATCCTATATAATTTATCAAAATTTCATTTCACTCTGGATTCTTCAAATGAATTACTGAAATTTATTTCACATAGAAACAATTAATTTAAAATTTATAAGAATTTCTGAAAAATCTCATTAACCCAATATTAATATATTACTCTAGAGTTTAGTAACCGGGGTCTTACTGAGTAGCTGTCATTTTCTTTGATAATGTCGTCAAATTGCATTGGTTGCCCAAAATCATGGTGTCTGACAGGGACGCTAAGTTTGTTAACTATTTCTGGCAAACATTGTGACACAAGATGGGAGCCAAACTGAAATTCTCGACAGCCTTTCATCCACAAACTGATGGGCAAACCGAGATAGTCAATCGAACCCTAGAAAATCTCCTTAGATGTCTCGTTGAGGAAGATTTGAAAACTTAAGATCTCATTTTGCCTATGGCCGAATTTACATACAATGGTTCTGTTAATAAGACTGTAGGTCTTAGTCCATTTGAAATAGTAACCAGCTTTAAACCTAGGCAGTCAATTGATTTAATACCTATGGCTCATCATCAGTAGGGTATCAGACTCTACATCAATATTTGCATCTCATATACATGCACTACACGAGGAGATTAGAGAAAAAATAATAAAAAATAATGCTGATTATAAAGCTTTTGCGGATTTGCATCATAAATTAAGGACAATCATGTCAGTGATTATGTGATGGTCTACATGAGACCCAAGCGATTTTCCCTGAGAACCATGAAGAGTCACACGCACGAAGCGCAGAACCGTTTCAAATTCTCAAAAGAATCAATTCAAATGCTAAAGTGGTGGATCTCTCACTAGACTTTGGCATCAGTTGCACCATTAATGTTGAGGATTTAGTTTCATATAGAGGTACTTTTGATACCCCTTCTGGTCCATTTATGGATGACCCTACTGAGGACATTCTTTCTGAGAGCCCTCCACTTCCTCCAAAATTATCCATATAGCAGAAGATATAAATGCTATCATGGATGATCAAATTGTCTCAACTAGACATGGAGGAATGCAACACTATCTCATTAAGTGGAAAGGAAGACCAGAGTCGGAAAATTCTTGGATTACTGAGGACTTCCGGTAGCTTGACCCCAATTTACTGGAGCGCTATCGCAGCCAACAGTAGCTTCCCATCACACACTCGACAGGGTCGAGTTCTTTCCACCCGAGGGGAATTGATGAGGACATCACGCCGTTTAGGAGACGATTCGATCGAGTCTATTTCAGGAAGCGGCGTAATGCAATTCTTTTAGTTTAGATTTGTTTTATGTTATTATTTAGCTGCTGTAGTAGGTGTTTCTTTTTTGTGGACATTTAGTACCACATCGGTTATTACCTAGAATTCCTTTCTTGGAACTTATAAAAGGCCCCCTAGGCTATTTTATTGAGATTATTGAATGATTAAAATTTTCTCAAATATTCCTGTTTATTCTTGATTTCTGTTGCTCTTGAGTTTTAGGTGCGAAGCCCGCACAAGGGGCGGAAACTCAAAAATTCTATCTTTTTTTTCCAATTTCAAAATTTTAAAACCTTAGCTTCGATTGTGATTGCGACTAGGCAGTATTACATGAGATATCCTGTACAGAAGTTCCAAAGTCAGGCTCGGACTTGAAACTTCTTTTTTGCTATCTTTTCCTCACTAGTCAGTGAGTTATTCGTCTAAGTATTTAAATGCTCAATTCTCTTTGTTTATAAGTTCTATGTACATATATGCACTGCATGTGCGTACAAAATGTGTACTTAGCACCTACAATCCGGAGTTTGCGTTGCGCTAGTGCGATTATGCATGAGTTCGTGCAGAAAGCTGTGAATCCTTCAGTGATGGCAGAAGTCACATTGGACAATTCTTTCCTTCTAGATTTAGAACAAACTTAATACTGTCAATTTTCTCGCATTTACTCAATAATGCATGTTCTTCTTTACAGAGCAACATAATATGTAAGATGGCACAATTTTTATCCACATTTTATTTCACTTTGCATCCCTTTCAGCTAGAAAAAGGTGTAGATGGCTTGTATGACAGTTTTGCAAGGCTGGATTCTCGAATTTCAAGTGTGGGGCAGACAGCTGCAAAAATTGGAGATCATTTGCAGGTAAAGTACTTGTGATACTATGATTGCTTGTTGTCATCATTCTGTTCAATGTTTTAGTTTACTTTTAATTTTCTAAGCAATTCTTTTCAACCAGCATGTCATTTTCATGTGTTTGTGATAAGATTATTTTTCCAGATGCCATGATTTAATAAGTGTTTTCCTTGTCAGAGCGCGGATTCACAGAGAGAAACTGCTAGTCAAACAATAGATCTCATTAAGGTAGGTATCTGTTGAGAATTTTGGGTTGCTGTTTGAGTTTTTGACTTCTATCTTGTTCCAGTCAATATATGCTTCCCTCCAATTAATTTCTATAAGCTTCACAGTATTTGATGGAGTTTAATAGCAGCCCTGGTGACCTGATGGAATTATCGCCACTGTTTTCTGATGACAGTCGTGTTGCCGAGGCTGCTTCAGTTGCACAGAAATTACGTAAGCTATCACTTCTCCTTTGTTTTTCTGTACTATGCTGAAACATACTGCCCTTTCACTAATTTCAGGGGTAGTATAATTACTCACCAGGGGTAACTAATTGTTTCGGCCTACAATTTGGAATTTTGAAATTTGAAACGGCAGCTGGTGTATATGTCAATTATTTTCAGATGAAAGTTAGAATTGTACAGAAGGGAAGGAAAGAAGAGAAAGAAGAGAAGAAGGGAAGGGATACTAGAAAAGAAGAGAAGAAATAGAAGAAAATTGAATCACCATTGACTTTTGGTTGCGTCTATTGGCTTTCTGGGCAAACTCTACTAGGGATATCAGTGGCAAGGAAACATGGAGAGGGAGAGAAGGATGACGGCAACCTACGTTTCTAGACTGCAATTTGTAAATAGTTAGTGATATGCAAGGAAGAGGAAAAGGTTGTGAATATATGCATAATATAAGAACACAGAGAGTAGTGTAAAGAAGTTAGGCTAAATTTAACAAAACTTTCACAAACTTTCTAGATTTTCTCAAAATACTGCCATCGCTTCTAAATTCTCAAATAACTACCCTAATGAATTCTTAAAATTCTCAAAGAACTACCTTCCCTCAATTAGCTGTTTGGGGGGGGGGGGGGTTAGCACGTGCTTAGTATGTGACCAAAATATGACAAAAATACCCTTTGCTTTGCACATCTAAAACTTGTTTTTTCTTATTTTATTTTAGTTAGAATTCCTTACTCTGTTAATCATGTGCTAATCATGTGATTATTTTTTTTTAATGCTTTTACCCACACCCAACAGATCAGAGAGGGAGAGAAAAGAGAGGAGGAAGAAAAGTGGAGGTGACAACATGGTGGGAGAGAGGTGGAGGCGGATGTGATGGGAGGAGGAAGGAGATGGGCGTAGTGGCGGATGAGATGGGAGGAGGGAAGAGATGAGGGTGGTGGATAGATGAGATGGGAGATGGGAGTGGGGGCTGGAGGAGATGGAGAAGGGAGGAGATGGGGGTACGTGCGGATGAGATGACACGAGGAAGGAGATATGATGAGATGGTGTTGGTGACGGATGAGATAGATGGAGGAGATCGTGGTGGCGGCAAAATTGATGGGATGTGGAATGAGATAGGGATGGTGGGTGGATATGTTGCACGGATACGTCAACGTTGAATTGGACAAAACACATGGACACATAACAAATTCTTAAAAATACACACGACATGTGTGTCCGACACGCTTGTCGGACACATTTCAGACACCACACGGCTCCCTGATAGAAGTGTATGTGCTACATTGGTGGATGGATGAGATGGGAGGAGGGAGGAGATGGGGGTATAGGCAGATGAGATGGCACAAGGGAGGAAGTCCCTGTTGTGGCAAATGAGATAGGAGGGGGGAGGAGATGTGGGTGGTGGGGAGGAGATGGGGTTTTGTTTTTGTTAATGGGAGCGGAGGTTGAAGAAGAAAGGGGGGGGGAGGGATGACATGTGGGCTCCATAGATCACCCTTCCCTTATAAGTAGATTAGATTGTTTTGGGTGAGTGGGAAGGAAGTTTTTTCAGGAAAGAAAATGGGTTAAATCTAGGGGAGGGCATTAGAGTTATTTTATAGCTCCTAATAAAGATGTTTGAGAATATATTGTGAAAAAATACTTTAGGGTGGTTATTTAGGAATTTAGAAGTTGATGATAGTATTTTGGGATTAGCAAAATTTGTTCATTATTCAATTAAGATATTTACTATACCTGTAATAAAGCTTTTATATTATGGGATTTACAATCCCTAAAATGAAACAATATAGCACATTATATACGCTTATTATAACCCTTGAAAGAAGAGTTACCTTTCATGTGAACAATAATGTTGGATTGTTACTTTTTATGTGAACAGTAACCTATGGTATTCCTTTTTTCAATCCCAACACCTTTTCTATATTACTCAATTAGGACTCAAGTCAAAACTCCAACTCTATCTCCTACTTTAACTCTATTATCATACCTACTCTGGAACTGTTGCATTTCCAAACACCCCTTGTTGTTACTGCAAATTACATATAGCTATGCAATCTATTGAAGGGCCCATAGATAAGCTTTAAATTCCTCTCAAGTCTGAACCTTGAAACTCATCACCATCATTGTCATCATCTAAGATTTTCCCCATCAAGATGGGGTCAGCTATGGAGCAAGGCTCCATGAAAGATTTGACAAGTTTTATGACCGGTTGTCGAGCTCACGACCCTTTTATAATTAGTGCCAACTTTGTGACATAAGGCAGAAGATAGAAGAAATAAAGAAACTATGGAAAAAGAGAGGGTCTTGCCATGATTCGAGAAGGCTAGATGGCCTCCAAAACTTGGGAAATGTCCAGATAAAGGGCAAAAGGATGATAAATTTTCTATAGGGAACTGCAAATCCAAAGCACACATAAAGCCTAGAGTAAAAAAGAATGCATTTCCCTTAGAACCTTGAAGTTTAAAGTAATTAAATAATCCTCCTGATACACTAAAGAAAGAGAAACTTGCCATAAAGTTTTTCTAACCAAAATTAAATAAAAAGCAAGCAATGCTTGGCGTTATGGCCAAGAAAGGAGGGGGGGGGGGGGGGGGACTGGGATTCTTTACCAAAACTTTCAAAAAATGTTCAATGTAACCTTTTGTGTTTGGCTGATCCCTGTTGAGTAAGGATCAGTTGACAGACCGTTATTCCTATTATGCCTAAACTGATTTACCTGTAATTAATGAAAAAATACAAAGAAAATACTAACTAAAGGACAAAATTGTCCCTACTTGAGAAACAAATTTTCTTCAGTAAGGACTGCACTATTCTATCCGAACAGACTCTATTGTACTTAAATTGCAAGGTTCTAAATTCAACCAAGTGTTTGAAATGTTTAATATCATTGAACCTAACCAACAGTTCACTAATTGATATGTTGGACCTAAACTGAGTCCAAGTGAGTCCCTCGTGCTCAGTGATTCTTGTGATCAGCAACTTTGTCATTATCCATGGTTTTCCCCCCCATCAAATTGGGATTGAATATGGAGCATTATTGAAAGCTGAGAATGCTGCACGAAAGTGTTTATGAAAATAATCTGGCTAGCACCTTGTTGTTCATGCTTATCTGAGTTGGTGCTGAATTATATTACCTAATGTAATTATGAACGAGGGAGGCCATGCTCAGGTGGCAAGTAAGTAAACATAACTTTCCCTCCAAATTTCCCTATAATGGAAAGAAGAGTCTAAAAGAGCATGAGAGAATGAAATTTCTTAAAGGGAATCATATTGATGTCTGAGACGCATTACACATAAGAGTAGCACTTGTTGGACATCTAGTGCTGTTGTTTGGTAATTGTAATATCATGACTGATAAGCAGTGGTTTAAATGTCGGCCGATATTTCCGAAATGTCGGCCGACATTTCGTTTTCAAGCCTTCACCGCCACGACATCCCCACCCGCATTTGAAATGGCGTTTTAGAAAATGTCGGCCGAACATTTTCCCGAAATGTCGGCCGACATTTTGGGAAAAACCCAATATGTTGATTGGTCTTGAAAGTTGGAGCAATTGAGAAATTTTAACAATGGATTAGTGAATATATGCAAAATGTTTAAGTTAATTATACCTATTTTGAACTTCCTCAAGCAAAGTTGCATCTATGTCACTCCCCTTTCTCATCATTCTGTCACAACTTCACTCAGCCTCATGTGCTGGCCTTTCTTGCACATTATGTTGAAGTCTTGGTTTTCACTGATCTATCTTAATGATCTCATCTAAAGTTTTGGCCGACTAGAATAGTCAATGGCCAAAGCTATGGTTTTAATCCAGGACACATGAAGACTGCAAGAGGATTATAAGCGAAATAAACCACCAGTTGTTTTTTCTTTTTATTATTAAACCAAGCTGTTTGTTGTCAACAGAACAAATTATGTTTATCAGATTGTCATTACAATAGTGCAAATCCCAAACCCTTCAAGTCTTTGAGCCAAGTCTATTTAAGTCCAATTGTCCTTTACTTGCTGATTGCTTGTTTGCAGTTGCACACATGATTCGAGGATGTCATCAAAACTGAATTGCATGTAGTGGACTGGTTTATTTCGTGCATCTAACTGACCCAGCATCCTGAAAGTAACCATTACTTTAGGCATCCGGAAAATGGTGACAACTCGTCCTTTGTCTCATGTGTATTCACGTGTTAAACATCCAAATCATACTAGGCTTATATTTGACATCGATGCTAAGTATACTACAATGAGTATTATTGCCTTGGCCTGATCCGGCATCCTGAAATGTAACCATTATCTTAGGCATCCGGACAACGAACACAACTTTGTCTTTTGTTTAAAGTGCATTCATGTCTTTAAAAGAAATTTCATCATCCAAAGCATAACAGCTTATAGTTGATATCTTTTAAATATCAACCAATAACCATATTACTATGAATATATTACTGATTGTTATCTGGAAGATCTTTCATAATTACAAATTCGTGCTTTCATGGATTTAATTTTATGCAAATGGAGAATCCTTGTTGGGATAAAACTAGTTTTATTTTTCGTCTTTTTATTTTGAAGTTTATTGTTATCTAGTTTTCTAGCATTTACATATTTTATTATTATTTATTTTAAAATTCTCTCTTTTTTAACAATCAAATTGAAATCTATTTTTGGAAAGATGAATGGTGTTTTATGTTTGGGCTAGCGACCATGCCTGGGTCAAAACTCGATTTCTAAACCCTGTTGTGTAGTTGTTTACTGCTCTATGTAGTTTATGTTCGGATGGGGTCCTGACCATGTAAACTTGACCCTAGTTACTGCAATAAGTATAATGGTGCCGAGTTATTTGTTGACTATAAGTAGGGGTAGCATTTTCAACCCACCCAAAATCAGCAGCTTCACGACAAGTGTAATCAGGTTCGGTCTTAATTGGGACAACCCAGATTATCCGTTATCAGTGTTTTAAATATCAGATATCGATGATATATCGGTCGGCAAAATTACATTCCGGATATCAGATACCGGGTGATATATCGCGATATGGTACTAAATACCGGAGGTCATACCGGATGAAAGAATATACATGTGATTGCCTACATAAATCATATAAAACTAATTAAAGTAAGTTTAGGGTCATAAACTCATATGTGATATTTATCTTTTGTAAAATCTCCTCAAATGTGTTTATGAAAGCTTCTCAAATACGTTTGTGGAGCTCCTCAAATGCATCATTTGGCGATTTATCAAATATATTCATCTCGGATGTCAGCCGATATATTGGCCACATGGCGATTTATTAGCCCAAATTAGTCCACAACAATATCCGGTAAAATTTTACACTTATCGTATTATTTTGGATAAAATATCAGTATCTTGGCTGATATACTGGTATATCGGCTGATATTTAAAATAATGTCCATTATTAAATGGGTCGTGTCAGAGTCTGGACAACTGACCCAATTGACCTGACATCACCCGATTAACCAAATAAGTATGTACTCTCCAGTCCTTTTACAAATGGTGTTACTTGTTCTATGGCTAGAGCAGTCAACCTTTAGTCTTTACGAAGACCTGGCAGGAGTTCAAGACCTGCTACAGACATTATTTTTATTAAACTAAAATTTTAGTTCCATCCTACCATCTCAAATGCGGAAACTGCGACATGTCCATTTGTTAAACAGTTACCCAGGTCAGATTCGGGTAACCCATTTGTGGTCGAGTCAGGTCTCGGTGCACAATCTGACATGTTTAAGTAAGTCTATACGGGTCAGGTTAATTTGACCCAACTTGAAAATGACCCGTCCTAACCCTTTTTTCACCTCTAGCATTTCCGGTTGCAAGTATTTTACATGCATTCTTTATGAGTCTGACGGGGTGAACCTTGGCACAATCGTAAGGTGCTCCATAGTGACCTGGTGGTCATGTGTATGAGTCACAGAAACGACCTCTTTGAAAGTAAATGCGAGAATGCTTACATCTGACCTTTCTCGAATCTCACAGTGCCGGAGCCTTGTGCAGTAGGCTGCCCTATTCGTTTTAGTCATACTTGAAACTACGGACAACATGTATCCTGGGAGGATATAAAACTTTATGTTGGTAGATGCTATTTTTGTGCTCAACATAGTTACATTTTACCCACTCTCAGTTTTGATGTGTGATAATCAAATTCAAGATGGATCTGTCCATATTCAACGCCATTCTGTTCCCTGTTTTAAATATCGGCCGAGTCGGCCGAGATATCGTCCGATATCTCCTTTTTTGCCTGCTGCTGATACGATATGGGAAAATCGTTCGCCATATCGTTTGCAGCAAAAAACGGCCGATATTTGAAATATCAGCCGATAAATCGCTCGAGATTGGGCAATAAATTGCCCGATATATCACCCGATCGAAATAACTTATTTATTGCACGACTGCATGCAAATGTACATTATTTTTTTACTGTCTTTGCGAGCATATTACATCATTTTTATTAGGTAGATGATATCTATGACTCTAAACTAACTTTTAGTTATTAATATTTCATTATATATAGTGTCTGGTATGAATGCCCGATATGCGCGCGTATCCCCGATATCTCCCCTGATATCCGATATCCGATATGAAAAAACCCCATCCGATACGATCCCGATATCCGATATTTAGAACCTTGATTCTGTTAATAGAAGTAATTCTAATTTTTTACTTTCGAACATGGAAAACTTTTGCATTTATATCAGCAACATCCCTTTTCTACTCATAGGATCATTTGCTGAGGAGGATGTTGGTAGGCATGGCATCAGCATGCCATCGACAGTTGGTACAGCCAATGCTAGTAGAGGATTAGAGGTTGCTGTTGCAAATCTTCAAGACTACTGTAATGGTAAGTTTTCTGAGTTGCTGCTCAATAAGTTTTTTCATAAAGTGAATTTCTTAACTCATATATAACCCTTCAGAATTGGAGAATAGACTGCTGTCGCGGTTTGATGCTGCATCACAAAAGCGTGAGCTGTCGACAATGGCAGAATGTGCTAAAATTTTGTCTCAGGTCTGAATTTTTTTTGTTTCAATTTATTTTCTTAGTAGAATATCAACATTTCATAATTCTCAAGAACAAGGTGAAAACCTTCCATCACACAGAGTAAGAAAGGACAAACTGTATAAAAGCACAATGCAATGACAGCAATCCATTTTCTCTGCTATCTCTAGAGTAAAATAGTCATAATAATCCAAACACCTTTCTCGTTGTTCATTTGCTACAAGTTGTTGTTTTCTTTTTACTTCATCAACCAAGTTCTTGAGAGTACGAGGACTCCAATAGAGCTTCTTTAAGTTATGATCTTGTTGTTTGTAGGATCGGTTTTATAGATCTTCCAAATGAGAATGGCAGCTGAATCAAAGAAATAAATGTTAGGTCTGAAATCTGAATATAAGATGAAGGCTTCGAGGGAGCTTGACCTTTTTTTTTAATTATCGTATGTGGTACTTGACATTGGATGATGCAACTACAGTTGATATCATACCTATCAACAATCAAGTTACTCCACATCCTGTTAGTTTAGGAAGCAAAATGTGGGTAATCATTTCCTGACACATATCTGACCTAATTCACTAATAGGTAATTGCAATCAACAAAAAACCATCATTATGTCATTGGGTTTCTTGGTGCAATGAGACTTAGTTGACTTGTTTGCTATGACTAGTTCTACCCAACTCAAAAGAAAATGTCACCATTATAATCTACAAACTCACACAGAGAGGGAGAGAGTCCACAATACACAATCTATGACAATATTTTCATTTTTATCTTTGCTTCCGAAGTTTCTGTCTCAAATAATCACATTCTTTCTAGACCGAGGCATTTCTTGCCTTTTTAAGTCTTTCCGCTCGTTTCTACTACATTTATTGGGAGTGCTAATGATTTCCTTCTTCTACAGACAATTCTAGCATTTTTTAGGTTTGCCATTATTCTTTTATGTTTCCTTCCCATTAACTTAGCTTTCTAAATTTCCTGTGTCCCTCATTCATCCTTCCTCCAGTCTACAATATGTTCCTTCTTATTCTGAGGAAAAGTGAGGTGCATGATTTCTTTACCACCTTTTCCTCAAGTTGTGGATTATGACTGATCTAAAGAGGTTTTCAGAATTTTCTTTCCATCATCGTATTCCTTCGTAGCATCTTCCCTCTCTTATTGATGCCTTTCTCTTCTTTATCCTCTGCAATAGCATATGGTGGTGAGCTAACTAGCCTATTAAGTGATTGACAGTCTAATCATGCATGAAAGTGTTCAAGGCATCATACATGCTCAAGATAATAACCTAGAATTCAAAGAGGCGTAGGGTGACATGGTATCCACACAAGATTAGAATAATAAAGTTTCCAAGCAGGAATTGATTAACTTGAGTTTCCACATAGGAACAATATAATATCTCAAGACAAACTATCCAAATTCTCAATATCACACGCAATAGCATATGGTGGTGAGCTAACTAGCCTATTAAGTGATTGACAGTCTAATCATGCATGAAAGTGTTCAAGGCATCATACATGCTCAAGATAATAACCTAGAATTCAAAGAGGCGTAGGGTGACATGGTATCCACACAAGATTAGAATAATAAAGTTTCCAAGCAGGTATTGATTAACTTGAGTTTCCACATAGGAACAATATAATATCTCAAGACAAACTATCCAAATTCTCAATATCACACGCATATCATATTAATACAACCACACATGTCAATATAACACTTCACCTCTAAGTGAAGTCAACCGTCATCCAAATTCAAGGAAAGTCACATAGCATGATTAAGTAGCATAAGTTCTTGGAAAGGGGTCAACTTATCTCCACAACATGAATTTCCAATTCTGGCTTTAAGTCCTTGAGTCTTGATTCCTGAAGTTTCCTACATAGTGTGAGATATAAATATTGTAATTTTCTTGAGAATAAGAACACATAAATACTTAGTGACTGCTCTTTTTAACACGACTCTCTTTCCCTATCATTTCTTCATTACTTTATGTGACTGTTTATCTTTTTTGTCATGGTTTAATCTTAGATGCTTGTTCCTTAACCAATAGGTATCTAATATACCTAATTTACAAATTAATGGCCAAATCATTCATATTTTTAGTTGTGATATATGTAATATAGTTGCTTTTCCTTATACTTCCATATAACATCACAAAAGAGTTCTAACAAGCATAGGCTTATACACTTGCAACTATTTGTTACTATTATTTGATGGTATGACTATTGTTCTTTCATGTCGATAAACACAAACTATTATTTAGTTATTTAAGAAATGTGAAAAGACATAGCTGATCTAATATACAGTCAGTTCTATTATGTGTATTCCAAATTAAGTTATGTTCTAGAAAATTGAGTTGAGTATTAGCTTCTTGCACTAAATTCAACAAGATATAACAAGTCATTAAGGCTCCTTGATTAATTTTAAGATTCAGTTACAACTATTTATTCAGTTTTAGTAGACCAATCATTATATTTTCTAGTTTATTACCACTATAGCTATTGTTTTTAGAAGCACCACTATAGCTATTGTAACCATCAAAATCCTTCGCGCATTAATAAGCACAAATCAAGCCACACAAACATCTTTTATGTATTAATGTTACTTACTCTACTGTGGAACTTTTAGTGAGTGGTCACTAAATTACAACGGGGGTATTAAAGTTGAAAGATACTGAAGCTAAAGATATATCTATAGTATCTTTACTTCTTTTTTTCTTCTTCTCCTTCCTCTTCTATTGGCTACAGCAACAAGGGGGGAGGGTCTAGGGACTGGAGGCAATAGTAAGGGGAGGAGGTAGCAACAACACGGGAGGTGGCGGCAAGGAAGAAAGAGAGTGGATGGGTGTGAGAGAGAGTGAGAGATAAAGAGAGGGAAGTGGTATCTTTCTTCTTTCCTTTCTTTTAATTACTTTGTTTAACAAGAGGAGCGACAAAAAGAGGGGGAATCTGGTGGTTTCAGGTAAGGAAGAGATAGTGGAGAGGAGAAAAATGAAGGGAAGGAATGGTTTTTAGTTTCTATATACTTGAACTTAATTCAAGGGATGGCACTTAACTTGCAGGTGTCATCTGTCAAGTATTCTAAAGCCACTTATGCCACTTGTGTGTCATTCCCACATGAATCCTCTCTAATAGAGATTTGATCAAGTTATTAACTAAGTTAATGACTAAATTAGTGAGTGATTATTGGTTTTGATTAGATATATGTGTTAATAATTAATTAACTAACTAGTTAAGCATTTCTATTAAGAGTTTGTACAATTTATCACCTCCAATTTATTTTTATTATAATTTATTATGATTATGTAAAGTATTTTACTCTACCCACTTGTTAATAGTTCCATCATCGAGACTAACTTACCTCAAAATAGGTGTGGATACTTTGCTCACATCTCCTCTTCTCGCTCTTAAGTAGTTTCTTCAACATACTTTCTCTGTGATCGAGTATGTGCCCTAGTTCCGTTTCATTAGACAAACCCTCTTGGATTTGCAAGGGTTGATAGAGAATGATGCGTTGGGGGCGCAATACATATTTCTTTAGAAGGGAGACATGAAAGACATTATGTATCTTGGATGGAGACAAAGCTAGACGATCAGCAAGTGCTATAATTCTTTCAAAGATCTTAAACATACCAATATATCTAGGCTTTAGTTTTCCTCTTTGACCAAATCTCACTGCCCTTTGAAGGTTTGTTTTTTAGAAACACTTCTTTACCCACTTGGAATTGTAAGTTCTTCTTTGCTCTGCTCTGAGTTGTTAACAACAGCTGTTAAGTTAATATGATAATGTCAATGATAACGCCAATGGATTCTTGTATCAATTTTTGGCCCCTCTAGACGTGAATCTCCTTCCCAACATATCGACTAATGCCAACATATCGATTGACATATTCTCTGATGCTGGACATGTAGCTATTATTATAAGAAAGTTCTATTAAGGATAGGTGTTATCATAATTTCCCCCAAATCTGATACACAAAGCTCTTAGCATATCATCTAGAATCTGGATGGGTCTTTTTGATTGTCTATGGGTTTTAGGATGGGCCACGATATCAAGTTTTTCAATTCGGTACCCATTGCTTCTGCACGCTTTCCCAAAATCTAAATTTGTGAGGGGTCTTCGTTTGTCTCCTTATCGATTAGCACCGGTAGAGATGAAAGAATTAATTAATTACAAGAATTATTAGACCAAGTGTATCACTGTGGGGGCAACAATATTGTTTGTTGAGAAGAAAGATGAGAGTTTCAGATTGTGCATTGATTATCGGGAGTTAAATTGTGTGACAGTGTTAGTGAAGAATAAATTTCCCTAATCTATGATTTATTGGACTAATCGTAAGGTGCCAGGGTCTTCTCAAAAATTGATACAAAACTCCTCAAAGATTGACAAGGCTCCAAACACCATCAATTGAGTATCAAGACTGAAGGTATTCTTAAATATACGTTTAAAACTTGTTATTAACACTATATAAATTCTTAGTTATGCTATTTGTATTGACAATTGTGTGTGCTTTTATTTAGCATCAGTATTTAAACCATATTTGAATCAATCTGTGATAGTCTTTGTTGATACATCTTATTATTTTAAGAGTCCTCAAGAGCATGAGAGACATTTGAGAATTGTACTATGAACATTAAAAAAACAATTGGATGTCAAGTTTAGCAAATGTGAATTTTGGTACGAGTAAATCGCCTATTTGGGACATGTAATTTCCAAGAAAATATTACTGGACCCAGTCAAGATAGACTCAGTAGTAAACTGGCCACTTGCGTTGATAATATCTGAGAAATGAGTTTCTGGGATTGACTAGGTATTATCATTGATTGTATCAGGATTTTCCAAAAATTGCACTACCACTTACTGAGCTGCCATGAAAAAACTCCCATTTGAATGGAATGTTGATTGTGAACAGAGCTTTAAGGAGGTCATAAATTAAAAATAGGTTGGTAGTCACTCCAGTTCTTGCTATGCCCAAGGAAACCTAGTGATTTACTATTTTTACTTAAACATCTTATGAAGGACTTGGCTGGGTACTGATGCAAAATAAAAAAAAAAATAGTTTTTCAAATCCTTGAAGAATTGGAGCAGTTGCTTTGCTTATTGTTTAGCTTTGCCTCTGGAGTTGGGCAAGATACGATGTCTTTCAAGTTTCTATTCTAAAGAAATGTGCTGGACCCTAAACACATCATTTCCTATCAACCTCTGCATTCAGGAGGATTTGTTATGAAATGAAGAACCAATCTATATACTTACCACAAGGAGAAAGTTCTTAGATAAAAGGCCATACTTCTAGTGAAGGTTTTATGAAGGAATCAATACACATGAGAAGCTATTTGGGAGCGAGAGGGGAGATTTAACTAAAGTATCCACACCTAGGTATGTTAGTTCAAAGATAAAATAATGAGGGAGTGTGTAATACCTTAAATAAATAAATATATATAAAACTATTTGTGATGAAGTACTGTTGTTAATTTGGAGAGATTAATTACACAGAAACTTAACAGGTCTTGCTTAACTAGTAATTAATATAGGTATTAGCGAGTATATCAATCAATCCAACAACTCACTAATTAAGTCCTTAACTAAGTAATGACGGTCAAATCCCAATTAGAGATAATTTATATGTGAATGACACACGAGAGGCCTCGGTGCCCTGTATTGCCTGAAGAGATGACACAAGCTAGAAGTTATCCCCTTGAATTAATTTGAGAATTATATAAATTGAAAACTCTTACTCCCCTTTATTTTTCTCCTGTCCACTCACTCTGTTCCTTGCCCCAAACTGCCAGCATCCTCCTCTTTTGCTGCTTCTCTTGCTGGCCAAAGTGAAGAAAAGAAAGGAAAGAAGAGAAGACCACTTCTCCCTCTCTATCTCTTGCACACGCATACACCCCCCCGGGGCCCGGCTGCCAAGCCACCTCTGCCCCTTGCTATTGTAGCCAATAGAAGAGGAAGAAGTGGAAGTGGAAGAAGAAAGGGAGTAAAGCTACAATAGATATATCTTTAACTCCAACCTTGTTAAACTATAAAAAACTACATCTTTGTTAATTTGAGAAGAGTTACAAAATACAATTATATAAAGTCATGAGCAAACTTCTCTTTATATAGACCCATATAGATCAAACCCTACTCAAACTATTAAATCATTACTCATAATATTACTAGGATTTTGTGACTCCAAAAATCAATAGGACTCTATAACTGAATAACTCTATAAATTAACTAATTACTACTATATTTAACATCCCCCTCAAACTCACGATGGTATGACATAAAGAGCTTGTCCAACAAAAACTTAAATAAATAAATAAATGATGAAACTATTGAAAAACTAATACGGAATATCCAACAACTGAACTGTTGATGTCGAACTAAAGAAAACCAATCCAAACAACTTTGTTGATCCTCCTTTGAGATCTGAAATGAACTCGAATGATTCTCTCTTTCAATTTTAATATCCATTATAATTTATTAAAACTCTGAAAAACTTTTAAGTTCCACACGTAAAATTAGTAACTTTAATACATGAAAAATGTTTATAGGACCTGATTTGTGCTTGTTAATAGGACTACAATCAAAACATTAATATAAAAGAAGAATTTTGGGGTTATAATAGCTATATTGGTTTATAGACTAGATAGACTAGAAACTACATGGATTGGTATGCTAAAGTTGTGTGAATACATAGTTCTAATTGAATTCTAAAATAATATAGACTATATGAACCTTAACAATTTGTTACAGGTTGAATTTAGTACAAGGAGCCAATACTCAAATTTCTATAATGTAACTAAATTTGGCTATGTCATCAATTCTGTACTAGTTTTGCTATGTCTTTTCATATTTCTTAAGTAACTAAATTATAACTTGTATTTATGGAATGAAACAACAATAGTCACGCATTCTGATAAGAGTAATAAAATGGCTGAATGTGTATAAACCTGTACTTGTTGGAACTTGAGCGAAATAACAATTTTGAGATATTATATGGTAGGCAAGTACAAGGAAATGCAACCTACATATATCGCTACTAAACATATGGATGCTTTGTCCATTAATTTGTGAACTAAGGTATAGTGGTATACTATATGCCTATCACGAAATGAGCATCTAAGATTAAACCTTAATGAAAAAGATAAAACAATTAGCTAAAGAACTAATTAACACACACGTTAAGAAAAGTGTGTTGGGGATGACTTACAAATTTTGAAGCCTTGGTTGGTGATAGCATCTCAATTTTGCATTATTATTATCACATTTGCACATTTATCCTTGATTATTCTTTATTTAACTTTACTATTTAACCTTCTTTTTTACGATGGCGTGTAATTATTGAAATGAAAAGATAAAGATAAAAGAGCTTCTATTTTATCCCTAATCCTATCTAAATTTGGATTTTAATTTAAATCAAATTGAAATCAAGAGGAGGAAAGGATATATCATCTTTATAGTTCAATTCAAAATCAGAAGAGATATTTCTAGAAGATAAATGGGATAAAGCTTATCCTAATTGGAGATAAGGAGGATAATTCAAATTATTCGGAGTTCAAAATCATTCAGACTCAGATTCAGACTGAACACATTTTAGTATTTTGATCATAACTTTCTCTACAGAATTCAAATCTGATGATTCAAGATGCTGCAAAAAGAAGACTTAAAGGGTTATAATTCTTATGTTGATCACTATGTCCAATTCAGTCGTCTGATGAGTCATATTCAGCAATCAACACGCCAACTTATTACAAATCAGTTCAGAATTGAATTTCTCATATTGAACTGGGATTGAATTAAAACTCCTAATGTGTATATTATTGTAATTGGCTCTGAAGCCTATTTAAGAGCTAAATCTCTCATAATCAAATATCTCCAAATCAGATATCATAACTTAGGATTTTTTTGGTCTCTTCTCTGAATTTCTTTTGTGATTTTTAGGGTTTAGTTTAAGTTTAATTTGTAAAGGAGGAAGCTCTTTGTGATTGAAGGTGACAACACCAATAATAAGGTTTTTCTATTCTTCTTTTCAAATTTTCTTTTATTGTTATTTACTTGCTTTCTCTTCTTTTTATCATGCTTTCTTTAATTTCTATCATGCGCAGCTAAGTTATTTTATAGCTTATTAATTATATCCACCACTACTTCTAGTTCTATATTAGATGACCGATTGAATCATATGCATGTTAACCCTAGAATAAGATAAGATTCTTGAAGGCACATGACGATGGCTAATTAATCTATTATTTGCTAATACTAGTTAATAGTTTTTCTTATTCTATACTTAGATTGCCTTAATAGTTTAATTTTGAATTTCAATTATTCTTCTTTGTTTATGCTTGGAACGCTTTGATAGTCTAATATTAGGTCTTGATTAGTGATTATTTCAAATAAGATTTTTTCATCTTATGCATCGTACTTGAATTGAATGCAACTACAAGGTATGAGTTTTATAATCCAAAAGAAGTATATTTTAGCATAGGTTAGTAAGTTAGTGGTGATAGATGATTAGTAATCTTATTCTTCTATTTTTTCAAAATCCTAGTTTCTAATCGACCTCTATCTTCATCTTTTTATTTCTATCTCTAACACTTAACATAGAATTATTTTTTTAAACCAAGAAGAACCACTTAACCAATCTAGTGTTTAAAAAGATACCAAAACGCTTCCATCACATCTCTCCTTGAGGATTGACCCGTATAACCACTGCTACTATGATTAATTGCAAGAATTCAGCAGCAACACAAATCAGATTAATACTTCCCTGAACTGTCTTTTTGTCAATAAAATTTTGGCACCGTTACCGGGGAGGGAACAATATATTTTTATTTACTAATTGGTTAATTTTTCTTCTCTGTTTATATGCGCAGGAGTGGAGAACAGAAAACTTTCTGTAGCAGCGCACAGAAAATTGACTCTGGGAAGCAGAGCCCCTGAGAGCCGCACAAGCCAGCTCTTTGGATGGCGGCTCTACTGAAAATTTTCTGCACGGCTGCTTAAATTTGCAAAAGTTATCTTCTATGATTGTTAGTTTACCTATTTGATTATTCTGCACACTAGTAATAACTCAGCACTAATTGATTAGTTGTTTAACTTAAAAAACGGTTTAAACTCTTGCATCTTTGACACGTCTCTATTTCTGTTTTACTTACATTACTGTTGAAGAGTGTTGGAGATAAAGTACGTTTGCATTGCAACTAGATTAGAAAATACTTTTGGGTGATTTACAATTGATTTAAGTGATTACTATCTATTTACTTGCACACGTTATACTAAAACGACTTAAGGGCAAATCCATAAACAAAATAAGGTGGAGAAGTCATGACCTTTTCTTAGCCTACAAATCACATCTCCTCACTCACTAACCCAATTCTAATTAAAATCTAGTAGACGAGTTGGCCCTAGAAACATTTTGGACTCAATAGGAGATTGACCTAAGGAGAAAGTTGTTAGAGTTTGACTCTTATCAAATTGGTGACTAGGCAGGGGATTAAGAGGCGAAACCTCAAAGAGCAGTGATTTGGCATAATTAGGCTCGTTGCTTTAGCACGGATACCTCTCACTGATCTTGCCACCTACCTGACCGATTAACTTGTGGTCAAATTGTTGCAATATATCTCCCGTGGCAGTCTAACCAGCTAGGAGTCATCTAGGTCTAAGGTCTACACGTACATAGGCTAGATTTTTTTCTTTATTTTGTTTTTTGTGTGATATGGATTATAATTATAATTTTTCTATGCAAATTTATTTCACCGCGACCTCTTTTAACTCGAATATCACCAATCCAGTATGACATAACTTTAACCAACCACGTGGGCTGAATTGGTTTTAATCGACTCAAAACATATACCCCAATCCCAATATTATGGACAAAATCGGAATAATCATCTCTACTCTTCACCGAATCAACAGGGATACAACTCCCCCGAGTCATATGGTCAGTCACCTTATCAACATTCAGCTTCATATACTCATTGTCAAGATCGCTCTATAGAGAAAAAATCTGACTTCGATAAGATGCTAGAAGAAGTCGAGCGACGACAACTTAAAAAGCTAGAAGACTCACGATCCCGTTAAAATTTCAAACTTCAAGATCCGTACTCAATTTGTCAAGTCCCACCACAACAACTAGAATCTACTGACTTGGACAAGAGTATGGAATTCATGATTGTCCTTAAATAATCCCCTCGATAGGTTTAGAAGCACAAATGGATCGTTTGGAAAGCACAATAAATGAGCAAATTCTCAAACTTTTAACCATCCTTGACATTTCTAACCAACTTGATAGGAACCAAGAATCATGGTGTCTTAAAGACTTTGATCAAGATTCAATTTCATCGCACCAACTTGAACTTGACTAATCTTTATCTTTAGACAAATTGGCAAGTTTTCACTTCAATGAGATTAAACTTGATTGTGAACCCGATCTTCAACTTTGTGATTTAGTTTCAAACTTTGAATTTATGTTGACTCAGGTGTCTTTACCCCATTTGGACCCAAATTTTGAGCCAACATTAATTTCCGTACCTATAGATCATGAAATTAAATCACTTATTATGGATAGTCACATTCCATTAATGGATCATGAATGTGAACTTAAATTCTTTGATTTGGATTTCACTCTTGAACCAAACCCGACTCTCGAACCTAAACTTGATTTTCCCGAATCAATATTGGTTCCCGAAGCTTTCATTCTTGTGTCCAAATCAACCATTTACCCAAGTCACATTCTACTGTTGGATTAAGGTGTAGACAAGTATGACTCCGAAATAATTTTTCAAAATTGGTCATTTAATCGAGATGATTTTAATGTTAGGGTCTTGCATGATCCTATTCACTTGATGATTATAAAAATGTAAATAAGAAAGAGGTCATCAAATGTGGGTTCCTTGAAACTCCATGTTATTTAGATTGGGTAGCAACGCTTGACCCAATCTGACCACCACGGAACCACCACCTTGAGGTAACATTTTGCCTTTCCTTTCTTCTTTTTCATGCATTCTTGCATTTCATTTATACATTGAGGATAATGCATGAGATAGGTGTGGGGGAGTGTTCACTAACATATTACCATAGATTTTTACTAACATAATTTTTTCTTTTCTTTAAAACATTTTTAAAAAGGAAGTATATTTTTGATTTATTTTTGTAAGTAATTAAGTTAATTCTAAGGATTAGAAAAATCATAATTAGAATTTCTTAATACTTAGCAAATATAAATTATTGGTTTGATTTCTAGGATTAGGAGAAAAATTAGAAAAGTAATTTAGTCATGATTTTTACCTTGATGAAATATGCATACTTTATACACTTACACACTTAGGATTCGAAACAAAGACTCTTGTGCATTATATATAAAAAATATATATGAAAAATAAATAAAACTAATTATTGATTAGTTAGGTGCTTTGGCCTAAGAAAACCTTGGTATTTACGTGTAAGGTAATTAGGTAAGTTTGAAAAAAAAAATATATAAATATGACATATGTATTAACACATCTAATAATTAATTATTAGGTATTAAGGCCTCAAGAAGCCTTGATATTTACACAAAAAAAATTAGATGAGCTATACATATTAAAAAAAAGAAGTGCTTAAAGGGAAACGAAGTGGTAATACTTCGAATCTTCTTTTCAAAAAAAA